>ML284452.1:32686-47877 GCA_005239495.1 Nicotiana undulata
AAGTGCCAAGCCTAACCTCGGCCGAAGTAGTGACGAGGCTAGACCTGACAATGCACATTAACCTGTTCTACTCTACAACATATAACATGGAAAAGGACAAGAGATAAGCAGATAAACATGGGACACGGGAGCAGTTAATGGGGGGTAACAAGTGAGATAAAGCAGTTAATTAAACACATAGAGCCAACAAGAAAGGCAAGTTAACAAGAATGCTAACGTAACAAGTATAATTACCAGCAATGTAAATAATGGCACGGCATCACCCTTCGTGCTTTTACTCTTTTCCTCACAATGCGATTGTACAATATAAAATGACCGGACTTATGGCACGGCATCACCCTTCGTGCTTTTACTCTCTTCCTCACTATGCAATATAATCGATATCAATCATGGCTCGCATCACCCTTCGTGCTTTTACTCTCTTCCTCACTATGCAATATACGATGTAATCAATGTAAATCATGGCACGACATCACCCTTCGTGCTTTACACTCTTCCTCACCATAACAATGACAATTATCAAAATGGCAAGGGATGCAGCATAGTGGAAAACACAAGTCATAATCACCCGTCAAGGGGAATACTATCAGTCAATATCATAACAATTTCCCGGCAAGGGTCTCAGCTATAACCACACTGTTCCGGTATATCCTTTACAATTGAGCTCTCAATCGAACCATTCACATCACAAATTTATCAACAAGGATTTTCAACAACCATCAACTTCCAAGTAGAGACAGTTTCACAATATAATGAACATGGGAGTAATAACAAGAATTTCATCAAAACAGACTTACGGGCATGCTTGGCACACAATGCATAGATACTCATCACCTCACCTATGCATTGAACATGATAAACACATAGCACACGATACCTATTCCCTCACCAAAGCTAGGCAAGACACTTACCTCGGGTCGAAGAATAGCAATTCAAGCTTCTAATACCGCCTTTTCTTTTGAATTCATCTCCTAAACGAAAATATCTAGACATAATTAACTTATTAACATCAATAATGACTCATTAATACAATCCCATAGCCTAAATATACAATTCCTAGCATTCTTCCAAAAATACAAAATTTCGACCCCGGGCCCGCTTGGTCCAAACACGAGGCGCGGACCAAAACCGGATTACCCATACCCCCACGAGTTCAAATATATAATTTGTTTTGAAATCCGACCCCAAATTGAGGTTGGATTACCTAAAATCCCATAAGCCTTAACTCTACCCAAAACCCCCTAATTTCTACCCTTAAAACCCTAGGATTTTTTATGATAATTGATGATGAAAAACCTTAGAAAGTTGGAGGAAAATCAATTAGTGAGCACTTACCTACGAGTTGGGAAGAAATTCTCTTGAGAAAATCGCCCTAGGTCTTCTATTTTTGAGAAAAAGTGAGAGGAAGAACGTTTGAAATTGTTTTTAAAAAATCACTGTTCGACTCTCGCACCTGGGGTACATGGATCGCACCTGCGATCTCACAAGTGCGGGAAAAAGGTCGCACCTATTGGTTCAGGCCCATAAGGGGCCGCACCCGCGGAAATGAGTCCGCTCCTGCAAAGTCTCTCCTACGGAGATTTGTCCGCGCCTGCGAGAGGGACCGCACCTGCGGACTGGGCGTGCGCCTGCGGTCTCGCACCTGCGGCCCTAGGCTCGTAGGTGCGGGCACACCAGAAATAGGTGCACCAACAGTGTTTTCATGAGTTAAAACACCCCGAATACCTACCCGAAACACCCCCGAGCCCTCGGGGCTCAAACCCAAATATACACACAACTCCCAAATCATCCTATGGACTTATTCAAGTAATTAAAATGCCAAATTAACATCAAAATCAATGAATTAAACCTCAAAACTCATAGAATTTTCTTAAAACTTCATAAGGTTCAATTATTCCGATTTTGATCCGAAACACGTCATTTCCAGTCCGTTTTACACCAAATTTCACAGATAGCTCACATAACATATATTAAACCTGTTCCGGGCTCCGGAACCATAATACGGGCCCGATAACACGGTTTTCACATGAATACTCATTTTCAAAAACCTTTATATTTTTCAGAAAACAATTTTCTTTAAAAATTCATTTCTCGGGCTTGGGACCTCCGAATTCGATTCCGGACATACGCCCAAGTCCCATATTTTGCTACGGACCCTCCGGGACCGTCAAATCACGGGTCCGGGTCCGTTTATCAAAAATGTTGACCAAAGTCAACTTTAATCAATTAATTATTAGAAATTTCATTTTTCCTCAAGTTTTCACATAAAAGCTTCCCGGCTACCTGCCCGAGCTGCGCACGCATATTGAGGTGAGATTAACGGAGGCTTTCAGGGCCTCGGAACACAGATTTAGCTAGATTTATACAGGATGACCTTTTGGGTCATCACAATCTCCACCTCTAAAACAAACGTTCGTCCTCGAACGGACATTGAAGAGTACCTGAGTTTGAGAAAAGATGGGGATAACGACTCCGCATGTCAGACTCGGACTCCCAAGTAGCTGCCTCAGCAGGCTGACCTCTCCACTGAACACGAACCGAAGGATAACTCTTCGATCTCAACATACGAACCTGCCTAGCTAATATGACTACTGACTCCTCCTCATAAGACAAATCCTGGTCCAACTGGACACCGCTGAAGTCAAGAACATGGGATGGATCCGCAATGTACCTCCTGGGCATAGATACATGAAACACTGGGTGCACGGCTGATAAATGCGGTGGCAAGGAAAGTCTGTAGGCCACCTCTCCTACCTTATCCAAAATCTCAAATGGTCCAATGTACCTAGGGCTCAACTTGCCCTTCTTCCCGAACCTCATCACGCCCTTCATAGGCGACACTCGATGAAACACCTAGTCTCATATCATAAAAGCCAAGTCTCGAACTCTGCAATTCGCATAACTCTTTTGCATGGACTGAGTCGTGCGAAGTCTATCTTGAATAATCTTCACCTTGTCCAAGGCATCCTGGACTAACTCAGAACCCAACAATCTAGCCTCTCCCACCTCAAACCATCCGACTGGATACCGACACCGTCTACCATACAACGCCTCATACGGAGCCATCTGAATACTCGACTGGTAGCTGTTGTTGTAGGCAAACTCAGCTAAAGGCAAGAACTGGTCCCATGAACCACCAAAATCAATGACACAAGCTCGCAACATATCCTCCAAAATCTGAATAGTACGCTCGGACTGTTCGTCCGTCTGAGGATGAAATGTTGTGCTTAAATCAATCTGCGTGCCCAACTCTTGCTGAAATACTCTCCAGAAATGGGAGGTAAATTGAGTACCTCTGTTTGATATAATGGATAAGGGCACACCATGTAATCGAACAATCTCTCTCATATATATCTTTGCCAACTTCTCCGTTGAATATGAAACTGATACCGGAATGAAATGTGCTGACTTGGTCAGCCTATCCACAACAACCCAAACCGCATCAAACATCCTCTGAGTCCGTGGGAGTCCAACTACAAAATCCATGGTGATACGCTCCCACTTCCACTCAGGAAGCTGAATCTGCTGCATCAAACCACCGGGTCTCTGGTGCTCGTACTTAACCTGCTGACAGTTCAAGCACCGAGCTACATAAGCTACAATATCCTTATTCATTCTACGCCACCAATAATGATGCCGCAAGACCTGATACATCTTTGCGGCGCCCGGATGAATGGAATACCGGGAACTATGGGCCTCCTAAAGTATCAACTCACGAATACCCTCCACATCAGGTGCACAAATACGGCCATGCATCGGCAGAACTCTTTCATCATCAATCGTAACCTGCTTGGAGCCTCTGTGTCAGACTGTATCTCTGAGAACACATAAATGACGATCTTCATACTGCCTGGCCCGAATACGGTCATACAATGAAGAACGGGCCACAGTATGGGCCAAAACACTGCTAGTCTCAGAAACCTCCAATCTCACAAATCGGTTGGCTAAAGCTTGAACATCCCACGTAAGAGGTCGCTCCCCGACTGATAAATAAGCTAGACTACCCATACTAACTGACTTCCGGCTCAAGGCATCAGCCACTACATTGGCCTTCCCCGGATGGTAGAGGATGGTAATATCATAATCCTTCAACAACTCTAACCATCTCCTCTGCCTCATATTCAACTCCTTTTGTCTGAACAGATACTGCAAGCTCTTATGGTCTGTGAACACCTCACAAGGCACTCCGTACAGATAGTGCCTCCAAATCTTCAAAGCGTGAACAATAGCTGCAAGCTCCAAATCATGGACGGGATAGTTCTTCTCATGAATCTTCAACTGACGAGAAGCATAGGCTATAACCTTGTCGTCCTGCATCAACACTGCACCCAGCCTAACCCCTGAAGCATCACAATACACGGTATACGGTCCTGTACCTGAGGGCAATACTAACACTGGTGTCGTGGTCAAGGTTGTCTTGAGCTTCTGAAAGCTCGCCTCACACTCATCAAACCACCTAAACTAAGCACACTTCTGGGTCACCTTGGTCATTGGGGCTGCGATAGATGCAAAACCCTCCACAAATCGGCGATAGTAACCTGTTAAGCCCAAGAAACTCCGAATCTTTGTAGCTGAAGTGGGCCTAGGCCAATCTCTAGCTGTTGAAATTTTCTTGGGGTCCACCTGAATACCCTCTGACGAAACCACGTGGCCTAAAAATGCAACTGAACTCAACCAAAACTCACACTTGGAGAATTTGGCATACAACTGACTATCCCTCAGAGTCTGGAGGACGACTCTAAGGGCTGCTCATGCTCCTCTCGACTACGCGAATAGATCAAGATATCATCAATAAACACAATCACGAACGAGTCCAAATAAGGCCGGAACACCCGATTCATCAACTCCATAAAAGAAGCGGGGGCATTTGTCAACCCAAATGACATCACCAAAAACTCATAGTGCCCATAACGAGTGCGAAAAGCTATCTTAGGAACATCAGACGCCCTGATCCTCCGCTGATGGTAACCAGATCTCAAGTCTATCTTGGAGAACACTGTAGCACCCTGAAGCTGGTCAAAGAGATCATCAATCCTCGGCAAGGGATACTTGTTCTTAATAGTGACCTTATTCAACTGCCGCAAGTCAATACACATCCTCATCGAGCCATCTTTCTTCTTGACAAACAACACTGGAGCACCCCAAGGAGAAACACAAGACCTAATGAAGCCTTTATCCAGCAAATCCTGCAACTGCTCCTTCAACTCCTTCAACTCCTTCAACCCTGGCGAGGCCATACGATACAGCGGAGTAGAAATGGGTTGAGTGCCCGGAGCTACCTCAATACAAAAGTCAATATCCCTGTCGGGTGGCATACCCGGCAGGTCAGCAGGGAATACCTCTGGAACTCACGAACTACGGCCACCGACTCCAGGGAAGGAACCTCGGCACTAGAATCACGAACATAGGCCACATAGGCCAAACAACCCTTCTCGACCATGCGTCGAGCCTTCATATAAGAAATAACCCTACCAGAAGAATGACTAAGAGTCCCCCTCCACTCCAAACGAGGTACCCCTTGCAAGTCCAAGGTCACTGTCTTGGCATACAATCCAGAATAGCATAATAGGGGGATAACCAATCCATCCCCAATATAACATCAAAGTCAACCATATCAAGAAGCAAAAGATCAACCTAGGTCTCCTGACCACCAATAACTACCAAGCAAGCACGGTAGACTCGATCTACCACTATAGAATCACACACCGGTGTAGACACATGCACAACAGTACTCAAGGAATCACTTGGCATGCTCAGATAAGGGGCAAAATATGAAGACACATGAATGTAGAACCCGGATCAAATAACACCGAAGCCTCTCGGTTGCAACTGAAATTGCACCTGTAATAATTGCGTCAGAAGCCTCAGCATCAGGGCGGGCAGGAAAAGCATAGCACCGGGGCTGAGCCCCTTCAACCTACACGTCTCCGGATCTACCTGCTACGGGCTGACCTCTACCTCTCGTGGCCTGTGCTCCACCTCTATGAGTCTGACCTCCACCTCTGGCACCACGACCACCACCCCTAGCTGGCTGAGGGGGTGGGGGTGGGGGTGGGGGTGCACCTGCTGCGGGGACCATGGTGCGAGAACCCTGATACTGAGAACTACCCGAAACCTTGGGGCAATACCTTGCAATGTGCCCCGGAACACCACAAGAATGACACAGCCTCTGCTGATACGGCTGGGGACTCTGGAACTGTCCCGAACGACCCGAATAACCACCCTGGTAACTCTGAAGCGGCTGTGCACTGATAGGTGCTGGTGGTACACTAATAAGAGTTGGCGGTGCACGGTGAGATACCTGAAGTGCGGACTGAAAAGGTCGGGGTGACTGACCTTTGCTGAAAGAATCCCTGCCTCCAGATGAGGCTCTACTGAATCTACCAAAGTGACGGGGGTCTCTTGTCAGCTCTCTAACCACCACTCTGTGATAAAATCATCTCAATCCTCCTAGCCACATCGGCCGCATTCTGGAAGGAAATATCAGTATCTGACTCCCTGGACATCTGAAGTCTGATAGGCTAGGCCAAATCCTCGATAAATTTCCGAACCCTCTCCCGATCAGTGGGAAGTATCATCAATGCATGCCTGGCTAAGGTGATAAACCTGGTCTCGTACTGAGTGACTGACATAGAACCCTGCTGGAGATGCTCAAACTGCCTCCGAAGATCCTCTCGCTGAGTAATGGGAAGGCACTTCCCCAAGAATACCTCTGAGAACTGAATCCAAGTCAAAGGTGCAGACCCGTCTGGTCTGGTCAAGCAATAATCCCTCCACCAAGTCTTGGCTGCGCCAGATAATCGAAAGGTAGCAAACTCAACTCTATTGGACTTTACTATGCCCATTTTCCGAAGAACCTCATGGCAGCTGTCCAAATAATCTTGGGGATCCTCTGATGGTGCACCGGTAAATATAGTAGTGAATAACGTGGTGAATCTATCCAACCTCAATAGGGCATTTGCTGACATAGCTGATCCCTCAACTGTCAGTGCCACAATACCCGGCTGAGCTACTCCGGCTGTCTGAGATGCTGGAGTCTGAAACTGAGTGGCAACCTGCTCTGGGGTATGAATAATAGGAGTCTGGGTACCTCCCCCAGCCTGAGAACCAGTTGGTGCGGTAGGAAGAAGACCAGCCTGAGCCACACTCTCCATGAGTCCCACTAAGCGGACTATAGCGTCCTGAAGTACTGGGGTAGCAATGAACCCCTATGGGACCTGAGCTAGTCCAACTGGGACTGTCTGAGCAGGAACCTCACCGGAATAGTCTACCTGTGGGTCCTCAACTGGAGCTGCTTCTCTAGCTCTGCCTCGGCCTCTAGCACGGCCTCGGCCTCGGCCCCTCGTAGGAGCTGCAATAGGAGGGTAAGGCTGTTGATCGGTCGATGAGGAAGCATGCGTTCTCTCTATCTTCGAGAGAGTAATTAGAGACTCAATTAGTATTTAGAATTCAATTGGCACGACAGAGATGAAGAAATGTGGAGTTATCCTAACTTTGCAGCCTCTGGGGGATAAGTACAGACGTCTCCGTACCGATCCCTCAGACTCTACCAAGTTGTCCATGAGTTGTGAGACCTAAGCAACCTAGGGCTCTGATACCAACTTGTCACGACCCGAAATCCCACCTTCAGGCCGTGACTGTGTCTAATGTTGAACCCGCTAGACAAGCCAACGTTTACAGTTAAACTAACATGATAACACCGAATTAACAGAATTAAACAGAAATAGTTTACAAATTTTAACAGCGGAAATAGATAAAAACAAGACTAGGTGATAGAAAACAAATACAATACGTTGTAACAATCCCCGAATCTGGAGTCACTAACTCACGGACATACTAAAAGATTACTACAAACAAGGGGCTGAACAATAACTGTACACAACTGTCTTTGGAAATACATGAAAAAGACAGGAAGGAAGAAAAAGGGATAGAGGAGACGTCAATGCCCACGAACGTTTGTGGGTCTACCTTGCAATCTCCAATGTGGACTGAAGGATACTCCCTCTAACGATGGCCACTGGGTCCGGCTGCGGGATCTGCACAACATAAAGAAGTGCAGGTGTAGCATCAGTACAACCGACCCCATGTACTGAGTAAGTGCCGAGCCTAACCTCGGCCGAAGTAGTGACGAGGCTAGACCTGACAACGCACATTAACGTGTTCTACTCTACAACATATAACATGGAAAAGGGAAAGAGATAAGCAGATAAACATGGGACACGGGAGCAGTTAATGGGGGGTAACAAGTGAGATAAAGCAGTTAATTAAACACATAGAGCCAACGAGAAAGGCAAGTTAACAAGAATGCTAACGTAACAAGTATAATTACCAGCAATGTAAATAATGGCACGACATCACCCTTCGTGCTTTTACTCTTTTCCTCACAATGCGATTGTACAATATAAAATGACAGGAATTATGGCACGGCATCACCCTTCGTGCTTTTACTCTCTTCCTCATTATGCAATATATGGTGTAATCGATATCAATCATGGCACGACATCACCCTTCGTGCTTTTACTCTCTTCCTCACTATGCAATATACGATGTAATCAATGTAAATCATTGAACGGCATCACCCTTCGTGCTTTATACTCTTCCTCACCATAACAATGACAATTATCAAAATAGCAAGGTATGCAACATAGTGGAAAACATAAGTCATAATCACCCGTCAAGGTGAATACTATCAGTCAATATCATAACAATTGCCCGGAAAGGGTCTCAGCTATAACCACACTGTTCCGGTATATCCTTTACAATTGAGCTCTCAATCGAACCATTCACATCACAAGTTTATCAACAAGGATTTTCAACAACCATCAACTTCTAAGTAGAGACAGTTTCACAATATAACAAGAATATGGGAGTAATAACAAGAATTTCATCAAAACAGACTTACGGGCATGCTTGACACACAATGCATAGATACTCGTCACCTAACCTATGCATTGAACATGATAAACACATAGCAAATAGCACACGATACCTATTCCCTCACCAAAGTTAGGCAAGACACTTACCTCAGGTCCAAGAATAGCAATTCAAGCTTCTAATACCGCCTTTCCTTTTGAATTCAACTCCGAAACGACAATATATAGACATAATTAACTTATTAACATCAATAACGACTCATTAATACAATCCCATAGCCTAAATATACAATTCCTAGCATTCTTCCAAAAATACCAAAATTTGACCCCGGGCCTGCTTTGTCCAAACACGAGGCTCGGACAAAAACCCGATTACCCATACCCCCACGAGTTCAAATATATAATTTTTTTTGAAATCCGACCCCAAATTGAGGTTGGATTACCCAAAATCCCATAAGCCCTAACTCTACCCAAAAAACCCTAATTTCTACCCTTTAAACCCTAGGATTTTTTATGATAATTGATGAAAAACCTTAGAAAGTTGGAGGAAAATCAGTTAGTGAGCCTACGAGTTGGGAAAAAATTCTCTTAAGAAAATCGCCCTAGGTCTTCTATGTTTGAGAAAAAGTGAGAGGAAGAACGTTTGAAATTGTCTTTAAAAAAATCAATGTTCGACTCTCGCACCTGCGGTACATGGGTCGCACCTGCGATCTCGTAGGTGCGGGAAAAAGGTCGCACCTGCGGAATTGGGTCAGGCCCATAGGGGGCCGCACCTGCGGAAATGGGTCCGCTCCTGTGGTGATTTGTCCGCGCCTACGAGAGGAACCGCACCTGCGGACTGGGCGTCGCGCCTGCGATCTCGCACCTGCGGCCCTAGGCTCGCAGGTGCGGTCACATTAGAAATGGGTGCACCAGCAGTGTTTTCATGAATTAAAACACCCCGAATACCTACCCGTAACACCCCCGAGCCCTCGGGGCTCCAACCCAAATATGCACACAACTCCCAAATCATCCTATGGACTTATTCAAGTGATTAAAACGCCAAATTAACATCAAAATCAATGAATTAAACCTCAAAACTCATAGAATTTTCTTAAAACTTCATAAGGTTCAATTATTATGATTTTGATCCGAAACACGTCATATCCAGTCCGTTTTACACCAAATTTCACAAATAGCTCACATAACATATATTAAACCTGTTCCGGGCTCCGGAACCATAATACGGGCCCGATAACAAGGTTTTCAAATGAATATTCATTTTCAAAAACCTTTATATTTTTCAGAAAACAATTTTCTTTAAAAATTCATTTCTTGGGCTTGGAACCTCGGAATTCGATTCCGGGTATACGCCCAAGTCCCATATTTTCCTACGGACCCTCCGGGATTGTCAAATCACGGGTCCGGATCCGTTTACCAAAAATGTTGACCAAAGTCAACTTTAATCAATTAATTATTAGAAATTTCATTTTTCCTCAAGTTTTCACATAAAAGCTTCCCGGTTACCTGCCCGTGTTGCGCACGCATATTGAGGTGAGATTAACGGAGACTTTCGAGGCCCCGGAACACAAATTTAGCTAGATTTATACATGATGACCTTTTGGGTCATCACATGATCGGTAGAGATAACGGACTACTGTTCAATAAGCTCTGATTGGTAGAGATAACGGACACCTGTACAAGGTGCTCTAGTTGGCAGAGCGAGCGGTGTGATCTGCATGATAAATTCTAGCTGACAGATCTATTGGATGACTCCAGTTATGTCAAAGGTTTGGCTATGGGGTATCGCAGAGATTGAAAGTTAGTTTTCAACTTTGTGAGATCGAAATGAATATTGTAATGAGTAGAGGAGAGTCGAAAGCTCATGAAATTGCGGTGAATCTAGCAACGATTCTGATTTTGGTTGTGAGCTACATTTAACGCCATCTGATTGCCGTCAATCCTGCACTCTAAGAAAAATTCTTAGTGGGGGGGGGGGGGGGGGGGGGGGGGGGGGGGGGGGGCATTGATTTGTGTTGAATGTGAACTTTGACTTTACCATTTGATCCCTCATGCTCCCTCAGACTGTGGTGAATTATGCCATGAGGCTTGGCAGGTGGAAAGTAGGGAAACCACATTTTAGAAAAATAGTTTTGAAAAATAATTTATATTTATGATAAAAATTCATCATCTAGACTATGACACGTTAGAAACCCGTGAACTTCTTCATTCCAAGTGTTATATCGGGATAAATTTGCCTTGGTGATGATTCCTTCTCTGAATATGACCTTGATGACAAAGTCCCTTTGTTGATGCGGTCATTTTCTAATCTAAATGATACATTGTAAATGAAAGGCTTTCCTAGGGTGTTGACTGAGCCTTTTCAGGTTGCCTACATATCCAAGGAAATATGTTTAAACGTAGTTTGAGGGTATGAATAAACAAAATATTGAAGTGATCGGGTCTGACTTAGGTTGCCTATGTATCCAAATGGAATCAGGTTAAAACGTAGTTCGATTACAATAAGTGCAAAGCGAAGAAATGGAATTTTTAAAGGATATGACTGAGTCTGACTCAGACTGCCTACGTAGCCAAATACAATCAGGTCAAAACGTAGTTCAATACAACAAATGACTGAATCCTACATGGATTGCCTACGTATTCCCCCCAACGAAAATCCAGTCATGGTGTAGTTTCAAATACATGGAAATAATATTTGGATTTTCTATTATAAATAGGGACCATGACCCTACGTGGATTGCCTACGTATCTCATCGTGGGAAGTCAGGTCGAGCGTAGTTCTTTACACAAAAACCTAACTTAATTGTCTTCAAGTATAGTATCTTTTGATTTCGTTTGAATAGATGGACTCCGTGTCCATTTCTGTTAATGTTAATGCTCCTCCTGAATGTACCCGATGGATCACATACGGACCTTGCCAATTTGGTGCAAACTTTCCTTTAGCTTCTTCTTGAAAGGGAAATATCTTCTTTAATACTAACTGCCCTGGTGCAAATTCCGAGGTTTCACTTTCTTGTTGAATGCCCTAGTCATCCTATGTTGATAAAGCTGATCATGACAAAGTGTGTCCATCCTCTTCTCGTCGATGAGCATTAGTTGTTCCTCCCTGATACATATTCACTTTATGTTGTCTAGCCTGGCTTCCTGGATAATCTTTAAAGAAGGTATCTCGACCTCTACAGGTATTACGGCTTACATAACATATACCGATATGTATGTCGTTGCCCCAGTAGATGTTCTTATTGTAGTGCGATAGCCAAGTAGTGCAAATGGTAGTTTCTCATGCCATTGTCTATATGTGTCTACTATCTTTTGCTAGAGCCTCTTGATGTTCTTGTTGGCTCATTCAACTGCTCTATTCATTTGCAGCCCGTATGTCGTGTAATTGCGATGAATTATTCTGAACCTTTCCCGGATCTCCCTCATGAGATCACTATTAAGGTTGGATGCATTGTCGGTTATAATTGACTCTGGTACTCCTAATCGACAGACTATGTTGTTATAGACGAAATTTGTCACCATCTTCTTTGTAACGACTTTATATGTGGATGCTTCGATCCATTTGATGAAATAATCAATGGCCACCAGAATGAAATGATGCATGTTTGATGCGGCTGGAGCTATGGGTCGGATCACATCTATGCCCCAAGCTACGAATGACCAAGGAGAACCCATCATGAAATCCCCGTGAATCTGACACCGATGTCATTTATGCTCACAACGAATGCTATCTCCTTCCATAGTCATCCAAAAATATCCTGCCCTCAGAATCTTCTAGGCTAAGGCGAAACCATTCATGTGAGGTCCGTACGTCCCTACATGTATTTCCTTCAACAATTTTATCGCTTCAGCAGCATCCACACATCTTAATAGACCCAAATTTGGGATCCTCCTATATAGGACTTCCCTGTTAAGGAAAAAATGATTTGCTAGTTATTAACCCAGTAGTTTTGGTTCGAACCCTGTATATGTCTAAAAAATTCATTGAACGTGTACAAAATTATTAATTTAGAACTAAGTAACTTAAAAAGAACAGAATCCCGAACCCATAAACTTGAAATCCTGACCCCGCCTCTGATAGAGATGACTGTCTAAGTAATTGTACCTTGAGCGAGGAGGCCTTTTATTTTGTTTTATGTCATGTGAAATACTCACTCCATTCCCTTTTACTATCAACAATGGACTTTACATATCCTTTGAAATTTAATAAATATACTACATTTTTAGCATAATATTCATAATAATGATAGCATTTCAAAATATTTTGAGAAATAATTTGAAAAATATATAGTTAATGAAGAGGATAAAACAAGAAAAAAGAATTATTTTTCTCTTAATTTATTAAATAAGAAAATAAAAGTAAAAATATATTTTTATAACAGTGATCGAAGAGAATATTTGAATAGTGTATATTAACATTCCAATACTAAACACGGAATGTTGATAACTCTACTTTATTAGTTCGTCGCCTCTATATCTTTGGATATTCCTTAGAAGCCAATGATCAAATATGCAACAATTGATAAATAAAAAATCTAAAGGTAAGAAAAAGAACGCAAGCAACATTAAAGTAATATAACGATTAAATAAGAGATGACTTATGGTATTTAATCTTTGCACGACAAGGAGGAATTCAACTATACCCCACCTAAAATTGTACACTATTCTTGTTATTCTAGTGAGGCACGCGAGTGGTGTTATTCATCTAATATAAACAACTAAAATGCCGATTTTCTATGACAGTGACCAATCATCAACTGGGATACAAAGGAGTATATCGTCTTTTAATTTGTCAATGTTCACGTTTTTCATTTTAACAAATAAAATTAGAATATCCTCAGAACACTAAAATTATACTAATCCATGTATTTTATTTATCAATCAACAACCTTATTTAAGAGTACTAGGAAGAAAAAGAATAAGTATTACCATTTGAAGAAAGAAGCTCCTCCCTTTGCTATTATTCTTCCTGATCTTCTATGCGATTGTTTCAACTGGTTAATATTATGTATATCTAAAGAAAAAGAAAATCTATTACCATTTAATTTTCGAGACTTCACTTAACATATTTGTTCTAATATCCTCAAGAAATAGTGACAAACACCAAATAGCTAAATTATTTTTATCTATTATGATCTCAATTTAATACTATTTTAATTTTGCCACGTTAATCTCTCTCAACATCTATTAGAATAAAGGTAAAAGTGTTTAACCGTAAAAAAGTAAAGATAATTTATAGCGTGGTTTATAGACAAGCGAATTGATTTGATCCAAAAATAATAAATAAATAAGAACAAAAATAAGATTAACGACTGAAATTAAAGAAGATAACAAGCCTGCCGCAGAACTAAGCGTTTCCGAGGACAAAAGTAAAAGCGATTGTCAGGTGTTCAAATTGAGCGTAACAAGATAACAAATTACAGCTTTTATGTGTAGAGTGTTTCATGTCCTTACACCGGTCTCTAACCCTACGATTTATAGCTCTATTTAGAGGGATAAGATCCTAAAACAAGCTCCTCTTGAATGAAAATAAAATCACCATTGATGGGTGCATAACGACCGCCTTTAAATGAAAATATTCTTTGTAACGGCTGCCCAATGAATGTTACCAGATGACAATACAACAAATCTTTGTTATCAGTTGTTCTGTCTTTTGGCTTGTTTGGTGTTGATCGGTCGATGCTTGCAACCACTCACAGCTCTTTGCTGACTCCAATCCCACCTGTCTCCAATGCCATTTGTCACGCCGTCATTCGCCCAGCTGTCATAAACAAGTTTTACCCTGTAACGACCCAGCCGGTCGTTTTGTGTGTTGCGACTCCGTTCCAGTGAATGACTCTTTCCATAGCGGCTACTCATGCCTTATGACTTGTGTGGGCAGGTAGTTCGAGATTCAGAAGTGATTTGGCCAGTTCAGTAACACTTGGTTCCTGAAGGCTAGCCTATTTGGCTAATTTTTGGTTCCGAGCAGCATTTTGAGCAAACGACCTCGGGATCGAGTTCTGACAGCTCTAGCAGCTCCAGACGATGATTTCGAACTTGGGAGTGTGTTCGCCTCGGGTTTCTGATGACCCGGGAGTATTTCGGCACCTGAATTGGAATTCAGGATTTCATGTGATTTGGAATTCAGCCTGGAATTGGACCTCGTGATATCATGGTCCGAATGGAATTCCGGAACTGGCAATAGTTCCGTATAGTCATTTATGACTTGTCCGCAAAATTTGGGGTCATTCCAAGCAGTATAGACACGTTCGGCGTATTGATGAGCCATTTGAATTTTCTTGAAATCTTAAGTTTGGAACTAAGGGGTTTTGGAGA
>ML284453.1:4992-15223 GCA_005239495.1 Nicotiana undulata
TATGGAGGTTGGGGAGCTTGATTCTCGGTTATGGAGGTTTGGGGAAGAAGAAAAGGGTGAAGAATGGCAAAAATCCCGCAACGGGTCTGTTTTAGACTTAATAAAATAAATGGGCAAAATATCTCTATGTGATCGCGGAAGCAGGAATGCGATCGCATAGAGACCAAGGCTGGGTGCACTGCGATCGCGGAAGGGCTATTGCGATCGCACAGGTATACGACCCCTCCCTTATGCGATCGCATAAAGGAAACAGCGACCGCACAGAGTATTTTCCTCTAGCTGCCCTTACCCACCTAATACACTATGCGATCGCGGAGTATGTTATGCGATCGCATAGTGTAACAGACTACCCCCCAGGCACGAAGCTATGCGATCGCGGTCCAATTAATGCGGTCGCATAGAGTAATGGAACTGACACCAGCAAAAATGCAATTACACCAGATTTTTCAACCCTTTTTGCACTCTGACACCTACCCGAAACTCACCCGAGCCCTCGGGCTCAAAACCAAAAACACACACGACTCCCAAAACATCATACAAACTTTTTCAAGCTTTTAACCCATCAAAATATCATCAAAATAATGAATTAAACTCCAAAATCTATAGAATTTTCTCAAACTTCATAAACTTTTAAATTTCCCATTTTTAATCCGAATCACGTCATTTCAAGTCCGTTTTACACCAAATTTCACTGATAAGGCACATAACATATAATAAACCTGTTCCAGGCTTCGGAACCATAATACGTGCCCGGTAACACGGTTTTCACATAATTATTCATTTTTAAAATCCTTTATTATTTTCAGAAAATAATTTTCTTTAAAAATTCATTTCTCGGGCTTGGGACCTCGGAATTCGATTCCGGGCATACGCCCAAGTCCCATATTTTCCTACGGACCCTCCGGGACTGTAACATCACGGGTCCAGGTCCGTTTACCAAGAATGTTGACCAAAGTCAACTTTATTCAATTATTCAATTCAAAGTTCCATTTTTATCAAATTTTCACATAGAAGCTTCCCGGCTACATGCCCGGGATGAGCACACATATCGAGGTGATATTAACAGAGGCTTTCGGGGTCTCATAACACAGATTTAGCTAGAATTACTTAGGATGACCTTTTGGGTCATCACAGTAATTGTGATAAATGATAAGAGGATGACGTTTAGACCTTTGATTGAGTAATGATTTTGAGAATAATTATTTCATGAACTGCACGGGATTAGAATACCCCCATAATATGAATCACATTGGAATGCTATGAAATATAGTTACTGGAGTATAGTATCGTCCCTAAGTGGATCAGGAAAATCACTTCAGATGTTCCTCGATGAGACGTGAGCCCTAGTGACGATATATTACATAAGAGATTTTAAATTATCAGTGGTAGATTATAGATAAATATTAAGGTGAATCAACAATGAATGGATGAAAGTTACAAAGTATGAGATGAGATTATGCTGTCATTTTTAAGATGGACGGTAATAAGGAAGCATTAAATGGCTTAGATTTATACATATAGGATAAGCGGTGAGAGAAAATTCTGGAGTTGGGTGGCAAGTCTCCATAATAATAAACCGAAGTAAGAGTTATGGTATAATATGACCTACCTAGTAGTGGTAAAGCCATAAGCATAGAGGCTATGAAACAAGATATAGCAATAGTCGTAAGTTCAACAAAATACCAAACAAAGAACTTTAGTACACCTATAGATGCCCAGAGGGACAACTTGTCATAGTACAATATATGTTCACTAAGTGAATCCTAAAGATAGGTTAAAAGCTAACAGGAAATAAGAAAAGGAGATAAGAGTCGCATTGGCGCACATTCAAGGTTAGAATTGTCTAGGCTCAATGAAAGAAGGTAGAAATAGTTACGACATTGAAAAGAGTTCGACCACAAGTCGTGGTGTGAGAAAGAGGCCTAAAGGGGGGAATGTTCTAGCCTTTGGATTTATTCACCGAACAACTCCCTAGATGGCAAAGACGATTTAAAATTATTCGTAAGAGTTATTGCTTAAGATATGAAAAAGTGCATTAGTCAACATTCGAGGACGAATGTTCCAAAGGGGGGAATGATGTTACACCCCATGTTTTCGTACGTGAGAGTACATCGTAAGTCAATTGATGTAAGCTCAGAAATAAGATTCTATTTGATGGAATATAAAGTAAGTTAATCATGTTACGTTGGAGGTTACAAATATTTAAGATCATGAATAACGAGTACCAAGAGGGTTGGAAAGCTTAGAAGCTAAACCAATTGAAGAAAATAAGTTTCGTCGAAAGTCGACGAGTTTGGAATGTTATTTACATGTACTTTAGGGTGAGACTATGGTTCATTACATGATAAGGAGGTTATGCTATAAGTTAATTTTTATCGTATGATAGTTGTGTTCTACGTTTTGAAGTCAAGCAAGTGGTGGAACAAAAGTTGGCAAAGGTCTTCACTAGTTACACTCATAATGTGCTTAACATTAGGTCAAATGTAACTGAAATTTTCTCTCGATATACTTAAAATTAGGGGATGATATACCTACTAAACTGAAGATCTACGAGTCTAGTTTCCAACTCATTAAACCGTTCATCAATATAACATAGGAGTAGATAGATATTTTCAATTTTCCGAGATTGCGCAGACATGATAAGTGACAAGTAGGTGGATCACTAGAGCATTTTTGAGCAATACTAATAACCTTGCGATCGCGGATAGCATCTGACTTCAGTCATTTTCCTTCATTTTCGCCTATTTTGACTTGATTTCTTCCATTTCTTCTCTAAATCACATAATACCTGAAAATTGCCAATAAACCTCAGAAAATGTCCTAGTTTCCTATACAAATTACACCAAAATCTAAATATTGAGAGGAGATAAGTTGGTAAAATACCAACTTATCAAACCCCAAACTTAAACCATTGCTTGTCCTCAAGAAATTCAAAAACAAAGAACATCTAACAAAGATAAGAACATTTAGGCACTATGGCAAGTCAAGTATTGTTCCAAGTCAAAAAGGTCAATTCAAGCTCAAACTAATGACTTTGGTTGGTACCAACAATTAATCCAAGGCATAGGAGTCACTATATTTTTGCACATTTTCTTTCATTTAAAAAAAAAAAAAAACCACATTGGTCAAAGTAACCACCAAGCATGACAATAAAGATTCAACGTTTGCCTCTCCATCGCTATTTTCTTCCCTCGCTCATTCCTCCCAATTGAAAATGGGATTAAATTCACCACTCGAGTCTCATGTGCCCTCACACTTTTATAGAGAATCCCTAACTCACAAATTGTAATTCAAAACATAGAAGGGATGTCAAATAGAGGACTCAACTCTCTCTCTCACAAAGATATTCAAATGCATACAAGTAGTACCCTGGGCTTGCCATTTATGTATTTCTCCACTAATTTAGACATACTTGGTTCAAAATCAATTAGGACTTAAAGGGTTGTAGTTTATTATTTTGGTCAAGGTGTGGCACAAGGATGACTCAAACCTCCCTAAGCACGGCCCTTCTTCAATAATTGAAGTCCACTTCCTTCAAGTGTTTTTTTTTCTTTTTACAATACTTTTCACTTTTTAAGAAGCCTCCATATCACACTTTTTCAACTTCCACCCCCAAACTTAGGATTTTAGCCTATATTCACACTTTAAATTACTTAGAGAGGTATGGTTCTATAAGAGAATCAATAAGAAGCTTGTAACATGGTTGCCAAAGAGAAAGTTAACAGGCTCAAAGGGGTTGACTAGGGAAAATATTTATGGGTAGGGCATTTAGGAACAAAAATGGTTCAAGGAAGGCCTAACATCATTTTTCAAACCAAGTTAATCTATTATTTTGCCTTGAAGTACATTTCGGGCAAGTTCTAGACCACAAGCGATACAAAAGAACTTCACAATTAAAAGCTCACCACACATGGCACATGAAAACTCAGATGGAATAAAATCCAAAATTCAATTGGAACTAATGAAACTCAAGGAAGTCACATGTAGCCTAAGAAGCTATTTAGTGAATGAAAGAGCCAAAATTAGAATCTAAAAATCACAGCAAGGAGCATTCTTATTATCTCTCTTTTTCTCTTTTCTCAAAATTTTCACATGCCGAGGTTTAAATCATATTGGTACCAAACAAGTCATATGTTGGCTTGTGGGCGCAAGATTACATCCCAAAACCCAATTTATTCACACCTAATTCCTAAACTAACTACTAGACTTAATCCCTTAAGAAAGTTGTCATGCTATCCATCATAGGGAAAAGTCACCCGGTTCAACGAAAATCATTTTCTTGGAAAAGAACCATGGTAGAAAGAAAAACCAAGGAATAATGCTACTATACATTAAAAAAAATACAAACCAAAACAAGAAAAACATGAAAAGAAAGAAAATGCTACTTTAACAAACTATCATAAATACATTAAAATATTCACCAATCTACACAAGTTCATAATTAGCCAAAAACAAAACAGAGGTTGATTTCAATGTTTCACATAATCATAAAAGAGCCACCCCCAACCGAAGATATTGCATTGTCCCCAATGCAATTATGCAAGATAAGATAGAAAAATTAAGGAGGTGCTCCCTGGGTGGTATCACTCATCACTGGAAGAACTGGGAGGTGCAAGCTCAAAGTCCTCCTCCTCGACCGCGTCCGGACCACAGAATTTTTTCAACGTGCTCATGATCTTGGAGAGTAACTTGCTCTTCTTCTTGTCGTACTCCCTATGCTTCTTCTGCCTCCTCTCGATCTTTCCCAGCTTGGCCTTGATGGTCTGTTGTTCTCTAGCAAGGTCGGCCACAGTCGGGAAGTGCCCTCCTCGGGTGGTGCAGAAGGAAGGCCAGCTACAAGCTGGCGGACTTGTGAATCTACCCCATAAACCTGTCTAGAAATGTACCTGAGAGTAAGCGGCCCCTGCTCCAGTGGCATGACAGCTGTGGAAGTCCCAGGAGCAGCTGCAGGATCATCCGGTATCTCAATGGCATCAGGGAACTGGCCAAAGGTGGGGACTTCCACATCAACCTTCCGCTTCTTTTGCGCATTTCCAGCTGCTTTCCTCAACAGCGGATAGATGTTTTTCTCCGGGTGTCGCTCCTTTTCATTGGGATTTGGCACCACCCCAGCATTGTAGCACAACTGGGTGATCAGTGACGGAAAGAATAGGCTCCTGGTCCGCTCTGCTACCACCTTTTCCATCTCATCATAAATAATCCGCCCGACATTCACCGGGATTTCCTCCATGATGGCACATATTATTCTTGCCTTCTCAAGTGTTACCTCTGTCTCATTTTTTGATGGCATGATGCGAGCACAAATTATGGAGAGCCAAGTCTTGGCCTCTGCAGTAAACTCTTCCGACTCTATCCTGGAGTGATTTTTGATCCAGCCGTGTGTCTGTCCGCCATGCATATGATCAATGTACCACTGCAACCCTACTTCTTGGGCTCGATCTCTATAAACTTGGTTGTCAGCATTGGGCAGGTGGTAGAGCGCATTGATCGCCTCAGGACTTATCCTGACTTCGCTGCCCCTCACAGTAACTACCAACTCATCAGCAAAGTCTGCCTCCAAAGCATTGGCATAAAACTCACGGAGGACTTCATGATTGGCTGGCCTAGGATCAACTGCGAAACACATCCAGCCACTAGTTATCAATCTCCCATGGAACTCAGGCCATCAGTTTTCCAGGTCAGTCAGGAGGATGCCTCGTTCCCGAATCATGCCTAAGGATAATTGCTTGTCATAACGCCCAGAGCATCTAAGGGAAGATAAGGTGGTGGCATCATAGTAATCTTCCGCGGCGGCCTGTGCACCGGGCATTTGAATATTTTCCACGGATGTTGAGTCCATTTTTCTGAAGTGTAAAGGGCCTACAAAAAAAATTAATCATGTCAAACAATTATAAGGACACTTTAAGCAATGTATTTAGGGGGGATTAGGCTAAAGAAACCATTTAAAAAGCAATCAGAACCATATTTTGCAAGCTCACTGGTTTGCTGCCTGGGCATTAATGAACTGCAATCGCAGAAAAAGCCCTGCGATCGGGAAGAAGAAAGCTGTGAAGCCTGCGATCGCAGGCCAGTTCTCGCGATCGCGTTAAGCAATATCACACGGACCAATTACGAAAGCTATGCGATTACAGAAGAATCGTTGCTATCGCGAAGTGTAATTTAGGGGCCCAGTGGAATTAGACCTACACGATCGCATGTATTGAACCGAGATCGCACAGGTCGTCTTCTTCGCCCGTTTACTGAACCTTTCAGGCATTTTAGCAAACACAAAGTGGGCTTCCTAATTCTACCCAGTTATGGACATTTACAACATGATTTTCACCCAAAATTTATATGCACTCGACTCATACACTCAACAAATCCTACCAGCAAGCAAGCACACACGAGCACATTATCCAAAATTTCAACAGAGGAAGAACACTTTTCAAGCCCTAAAAATCCCACTGTGTGGCTTCCTAGTTTATGAGTTCCACAAAATTTCGAAAAACAACATAAGTATAGAGTTAGGAATCTACTTACCAGGAGAATGATGACCAATGGATGCAACACATATGAAAATTCTTGGCTTAGAGACGGTTTCAGGGGTACAGGGAGTTGGGAAATTTCTCTGCTCTGAGTTTTTAATTTCGAAAGGCTGAGTGTTTGATTTCACCAAGCATTTTAACCCAATTCACTCACCTGAGCACTGCGATCGTAGTGGATATGTCGCGACCGCAGAGAGTAATTTATCTCGAGGACTGCGATCGCAGTCGCTTTCCTGCAATCGCGTAGAGTAGGAAAATTTTCTACTATTCGAGATCGCGTACTGATTTCCACGATCGCAGAGCATTAAGATTTGCTGAGATTTTTGCTGACATTCTGCTATCGCATTTTTACCTTTTGAATCACATATGCGATCGCAGATTGTGATATGGGCGCCGCAGACCTGGGCAGAATGGCCAACGAAATTTGTGTCCCTCCTTGCACTGCGTTTGGCCACCCGGTACCCCCGACCTGCTAAAAATGACTCCAAAAAATATGAAACTTTGCAGATTAGTGTAAGATAATATACTAAGCTAATCTAAAAAATTAAATTTTAAAAATGACCAAAAATTTTGAAAAACGATGGGTTGCCTCCCACCAACCGCCGCATTTAACGTCGTGGCACGATGCAAGTCAACTTTTACCACTTTTCTCGCCACTTTGACGATATGAACTGGGCACCTAGCTTGGAATCAATCTTGTGACCACGGGCGGTGGGGGTGGTAAGTAGATGACCGAGCCAAGCCATAAGTTCTTAATTTTGCACTTCTTGGCTCTCATGTGAGGAATGTCATTTTGCTTTCTTGGTTCTTCAAATTGCAAGATGTATGGTACGAAGTTTTACTCCTCGTAACACTCCATTGACTCGTGTAGTTCAACTTCCGTTTTACCACACAATTCCAATATTGAGAAATGCTTGGAATGTGCCTTCAAACTTCCTACTTGCAAATTATTCCGGATTTTGACATCCTCATCTTCCCCCGGAATAGAGTCAATTTCAACCAAATTTTCAATTATCCCGGTTGACTCTAATTCCATATTTTTGTTTGCATCACTAACGCTCATGGAGTCGATTGTTGGATGTTCAAGGCTTGATTCCTCAAAGTAGCACTCACTCTCACCCTCTGAATTGAACTCTTCTCGTCTTCCATCCACACTTTCAACTTGAGATGCATGATGAGTCTCCATCAATGCTTGCATTTGATCCTCTAGGGTGCAGGTGTGTTCATCATTTTGAGCCACATCATGTTTCAATTCTTCAAGAGCAAGGTTGTGCTTTTCCTCATTTTCAAGAATGGCCTCCAACATGAGCATCATTCTCTCATTCTGAGCATTTGAGAGTTCTTCTTGGCTTTGTTCAAGCGCCAAGGAAGAATTTTCAATTTCTTGGCTATCACTCACCTCCAAGGCTTTTTGAACCCTTTAAGCCTCAATCATTGCATCCATTTGTGAGTGCAACCTTTCAAGTGCCAAATAATTTTGGAGACTATTCTCCAAAAGTTCTTCCAAAGCATTTTGCTCATGGTTTCCTTCTTCAAGTAAGCACTCCAACATGAGCTTGAACTCTCCATTTCTACCATGCTGGAATTTTTCCACTTCATTACCCCTGAAATTTCCATCACAAAAAGTAGATTCATCATAGTGGGAGCTCGGAGAAGGGATGGACAAATACAAACAATCATACTCATGACCATTTTGGCAACCACACCTATCACAAATACTCCACTCCTGGGTTTGAATTGTGCGCACAATCCATCCCCGGGAGAATTTAAACAATTTCGCCACGAGTGTGGTCCTCCACAGTAAGGACAAGGGTCATCACAATATGAACAACTACCATCCGACCAATATTCATCATATGCTGCCATATATTTCTTTCCTTTTTTTTATGAAAAATTAAGAGAATAAACAAGAAAAATACTTACACAAATATTCTCAAGTTTGGATCAAAGCACTTAAGCTTACTTCTCAAACAACCTAAGTTACGCCAATTGTTCCCCGGCAACGACGCCAAAATTTGATACGCTCAATTCACACCTTAAAATAGGGTAAGCGATCGTTGTCAAATATAGTAACCCAACAAGGTTGGGGTCGAATCCCACAGAGAAAAATATGAGGGCAATTAGGAATGCTAGAGAGTTGTCACTTATCGCGCAATACCAAACAAATAAGATTTTGGGTTTTGTAAAGTGTTTATAACTAAATGCGAAAATATAAACTAACCTAGAAAGCAAGTAAAATGATGAATGGCGACAAGAATGAAGGCATCGGGTATTACACTCAAATACCAATCCAATGTATTTCACGATTTTACAAATATGAGTGAGTTAATGTTAATTAGCCACGGATAATAATTCTTAATTAGCTTTTCCAAAGACTAACAAGACAACCTAATTGAATTATTCCTAACCCAATTAAGAGATTAAGCACTTTCAGTTTTTACTACAAGTAGTTCAATCCTATCCCTAGGTAGAATCTATAAATGAGGGTTAAAGCCTCAAGTTCTTGTTAATTAATCTTTCCCAACCCCGTATTATCTTTTCCAAAATTAATTCGGAGTTAATGGGCGAGTCCTAGGGTTAGCTAATCCCTTTGGAAACATTAAAGAACAAGAATAATTAAAATAACAAATACTCACTTCATAAATATAGTAAAATCATTCAATACACAAGTACAACAAGGTATTTAATCCACACTTTAAATATGAATATTCCGATAAACAAGATTCAAGTGTTGGAAATAATACTACACACTTAGATAATCAATACAAAGCAAGGAAATGAAGAAATAAACATGAATGGGTAAGAAATCCTTAACCACAATGGTGAAATCTTCAAGACCCAAGTGTGTGTGCAAAGCCCTAGCTTCAAGAACTTGTTCTTCTCTCTCAAAAATATATTTACAAAGCCAAAGATATCCCAAAAGATATTCCAAGATCGAGTATATGAATGGGTTGGGGATAAAAATATGAAACTACAAATCTGCCCAGTTTTCGCCCAGATCTTGTTCTCCGCGATCGCGGAACTATGTTTGCGATCGCGTAGACATGGCTCCTGAAGTTCTGCGATCGCGTGACCACGTGTGCGATCACGTAAGGTTTAGTCCTCAAGTTTTGCGATCGCGTAGTACATTTTAGAGCAGGGGTCACATTTCTTCTTCGTGATCGCGTAATCGGCTCTGCGATCGCGGTTCGCACTCTTCTTGACTTCTACGATCGCAGGTCAAACCTTGCGATCGCGGATATCATCTGACATCAGTCATTTTCCTTCATTTTGGCCTATTTTGACTTGATTTCTTCCATTTCTTCTCTAAATCACATAATACCTTAAAATTGTCAATAAACCTCAGAAAATGTCCTAGTTTCCTATCAAAATTACACCAAAATCTAAATATTGAGAGGAGATAAATTGGTAAAATACCAACTTATCAAGGCTCAATATGATTATTATTGCTGTTGTTTGGGATGTTAGGTGATTGTTTTGACTTGTGTGAAGTCATATAAATAGGGGAGGTGCTGTCCGTTTCATCGTAAAATAGGTTGTGGTCGATACATAATAGTTATGACGCTTAAACGATAACGATAGTGTCGTTTCTCTTATTGTAGATTAAGGTGTTGTGACATTTGCGTAGCTTGAGGTTGGGACAATATATACAAGGTATGTGAGGCTATTCCTTTCCTTCTTTTGCACGACTCTGATTGTACATAATG
>ML284454.1:3179-20743 GCA_005239495.1 Nicotiana undulata
TATAAAAGTAATAAAAAAAATATCATTTATGCATAAAAATGATTGAAAACAAATATTATAAGAGAGAAAACAAATATATATATATATATATATATATATTTATTTATTTATTTATTTATAAAAATATGAGAGAAAAATTGGGTATCAATAGTGATGGTAGAAATGGAAGAAAATAAGTTAAAGTATACTAACCTATGAAAGAATGATGAACTTTCTCTTCTAAATCGCCTCTAGGCCGAGTTCTAATGAAAGGATGGTGAAAATTGGTGAAATCCCATTTTTTAGAAGTTTAAATGACTAGGCGTCAGGTGTTCATCGCAATCGCGAGACACCTGACGTGTCCGTGAAGGTCACTACCCAATTGGCTTACGTGATCGCGAAATACTCTATGCGTTCGCGTAGTATTAGACCTCCTTGTCTTCGCGTTCGCAAGACTAGGCACGCATTCACGTAGAGTAAATCACTTATCTCCCTCCCCATGTCCCTTAAAGTTATGCGTTCGCGATATGCATGTTGTCTGTGTTTGCGAAGGGCAACCCCCTCCATTTCGTGTTCGCGTCCAGTACTTTGCATTCGCGAAGAGTAAAATCCACCCTAGTCCCAATCGTGGGAGTATCTTCGTAATCGCGAAGAAGGATTCATCAGACACCAGCAAAAGTCAAGAAAACCAGAAATTTCTAAGTTCAAAACATCCGCAACCTATCCGAAACTCACCCGAGTCTGGGGATGCAAACCAAACATGCACACAAGTTCATAAAAATCATACAAACTCGCTCGCGCAATCAAACTACCAAAATAACTTCTAGAACTACATATCAGACACCAAAACGAAGGAAATTTTCAATGAAGCTTAAGAACATGAAACTTTTCAAATGGACGTCCGAATCACGTCAAATCAACTCCCTTTTGCACCAAATTTTGCAGAGATGTCATAAATATAATAAAGAACTTATACCAAGTTTCGAAACCAGAATCCGGACCCGATAACAACAAAGTCAAACTACGGTCAAACTTAGAATTTCTTTAAACCTTTAAATTTCTAGTTTTCAACAAATGTCGATAATTTGAGCTAGGGACTTCCGAATTTTATTTCGGGCATACGCCCAAGTCCCAAATCATGATACATACCTAACGGGACCGTCAAAACACTGATCCGGGGTTCATTTTCTCAAAACGTTGACCGAAGTCAACTCAAATGAGTTTTAAGGCAAGATTTCATATTTTTATCACTTTTTCACATAAAAACCTTCCAGAAAAAGACTCGGACTACACATGCAAATCGAGGAAGGCTAAACGGAGCTAATCGAGGTTTCGAAACATATAAAGTAGGGTTAAAACTATGAATGACCTATCTCGGTCATCACAATTTATTAGCAGTTTTCATCTTTGCCTTCAGAACGGGAGAGTGCAATATTACTTGGCTATAAAATATAACAAAATTGTGTAACTATACGTAATTATATCGAAATCCTATACTCCAAGGTAGTTTTCCAAATATATTGTATGCGGTCAAAACCGGGTTTGCATATTGTGTGACCAACCGAGACTGAAGGGTGACAAGATTAAGCTCGATCTCGGGTTATATCGAACCGAGGTGAGAAGTTACAACGTTGAGATCGTGACCTCGGTATTGAACAAGATCGGGACCAAACGAGATCGAGGGAAATTTGCCGAGCCAAATTACAGAAGGCCATTATATTCATGACCAGTTGGGGATTACGGCGGAAATCCCGGCACGTATCAAGAAGAGGCCGATTAATTAGCAAATCATGAGTTTTTTACCTTATATATAATTGTATCAAGAATAGGAATGCCCTACTATATAAAGAGGGGTCTGATCATTTGTAACACACACTGCAATACGCAACACAAAGTAATATATTGTCATTTCTAGCTCTTATCATCTTGTTATTCTGTTTATACATTGGTTGGGGCATTTTTTGGTTCGAGGGTGATCGAACTCGAAGGGCAATGCTGTTCAATTCGTGTGGTTTGCATTTGTTACTTTATCATCAATTTCAATATCAATCTGTTTTCTTAATTTGTATCGAATTATATCATGTATCTTTAAAACCGCGTATAAATCTAATTGCTATCCGATTTCGAGGGTAAACATATATACTTAATGAAATTCGAGTCTCCTTAAGGTCTGACGGGGTTTTTAATTGTAGTTTCATTCCAAGAAGAGGCAGTTCTTTGAATATTACATTGTAACTACATTTATATGGTGAAGGTTGAATTTCAAAGTCAAACGTCTATTTTTTTTGGCTCCAATTAATTTATATAACTTTTAAATAGTAGTTTCTAAACAATTGACAATTCTATATATGAACCTTATTTTCTGTTTCGTTTTCCTTTTAAATTTTAATTTTCAAAGGAAAGTATCCTTATTTTAGTTTTAGAAAGAAAGAAAGAACACACACCAAATTTTAACCCTTTTTTCAAACAACTCAATGAGATAAGATCTCTTTGGCAAAGTTCGGAGTCTAGCTAGCAATAAAAGAAGGTGTTAGCTCAACTAATACAGTCAAAAGATAAAGGTCAACAAGGAAACTTGACAATTACTAGTTAAACAAAAAGGATATATAATCAACAAAATAAAAGTGGTATACTAGTATCCGTCTTTGACGTCAAATAAGAGGATAAAAAGTCTAATAAATTACATCTCACAAAACCTTTGGTCCTCTCGTAAACGCTTTAGATTTTTAATGTTCAATGAAAAATAACTCTTATTGAGCCTTGTCAAGTTGTGCTTGAAGCTCACTTATTTGCTTCCAAATTGCACCTGCGCAGCCGTACACTGGATCTCTGATCCTTGCATTTGCCTCATACACCATGCTATTCACTGCATCTGCTCTTTGATCCTTCGAAAGTTCCTATAAATAATTAGAGTTTGTATATTTCGCCACTGGTTTACAAAGATATCAAGGAAATGAAGATATATTAGAAACTGAACATTGGACTATGGGTCAACATTGATCCATCCTAAGTGTGATTCGCTTCAGTTTGAGCAAATGTTGAAGTCATAGTTTATGGTGATTAAACTTGTGGAGGAATTAGGTATAGATTAGATAAAGTTAAATTTGCTTTGTTACGAGTTGATCGTAACGCGTAGAAAACTGATCTATATTCATGCTGAGAAAAGTGGTGGAATATTCCAACTTTTGTTAAAAATATTTGAATTTCTGTTTGTTTTACCAAACCTTGCGGTAAAGGTTGCGTCGATTTCCACGATTTTAAGCACTCTCGGTTCCAAATCTGAGTTTAATCCATTAAAAAGTTGTTTGCTCTTCATTTTGAGAAACGAGTTGTAATTTACAAAAGCTTACGGTAAAGTTTGTGTCGATTTCAGCGATTTTAAGCACTTTCGGGTCCAAATCTGAGTATAATAAAAACATCCTCTTTTCATCCAAATTCTGACGACTCGCGCCGGCGGAAACTTTTTCGGCGATCTTCTTCTCAAATCCGTTGTATTCTACTATCTCAACTCGCCTTTTGTTTCTTTGTGTATATACAATTTTTTCCCTTTTTTATTTCATTTTTCTTTGTTGGGCTTTTAGCTTTTATGCATTTGTGGTTTCGGTGTGAGTTTACGGCCGGATAGTAGGGATTTGTGAAGATTGATTTTTTTTCTTTTGGGATCACGAAAATAAAATCCCAAGGAATTTTTTATTGCACAACGATTCATTTACGCATTCAAGAACTCCTTGCCGGCCTCTTGCTCCGGCTCCGGCGAAATTGTTCATAAACTGTGATTTCTTGGTTCCGTGGGTGTTTGTGTGTTTTGCAGGTACTCACTTTTGTGGCTGTTTGGCGGCGGTAGGGAGGTGCACGCGCACAAGCAGTAGAGCAGCAGCTATACGCCGGGTTCCATAGCATCGAGAGTATACCTAGTCGAAAGTTCTAGGTTCTATTCGCGGGAACTGATACCTTCCGCCTCCTGTTTCTCTGTCGCCTGTGTTAATTACTTTGTTGCCGTAGTATTTCGTACTAGTTTCGTCAGTCTAGTAGTGGGCTTGTAGTTACTATCTGCTCCCATTGTTGTTCTGTGTGGTGTTTTCTTATTTTTCATTTTTAAACCTTCGTAGGTATAGAGACTGTGGTGTGTAATGGCAGAATAGGGCCATGTCCTCGGGGAGGTCGGGTGGTGGGGAGGGGGGTAGGGCAAGGGTTAGGGGTGGGACAAGGCCCAGAGGGGGTAAAGGGAACAAGGTCACCTGTACGTTGAGAATTGGATCGTGGAATAGAGGGACATTGACGGGTAAGTCTATAGAGCTGGCAAAGGTTCTCCAGAAGAGGAGGGTAAATATAGCGTGTGTGCAGGAGACTAGGTGGGTAGGATCAAAGGCGAGGAATGTAGACGAGTATAAATTGTGGTTCTCCGTAGTCGTGAAGGGTAAGAACGTAGTGTGCATTTTGGTGGATAGGGAGCTTAGAGAGTCGGTGGTAGTGGTTAGGCGGGTGAATGACAGATTGATGTCGATTAGGGTTGTAGTTGGAGGGAGCACTCTGAATGTCATTAGTGCTTACGCGCCGCAAACGGGCTTGGACGAGGAGGTTAAAAGGTGCTTCTGGGAGGTGCTGGATCAGGTGGTGGGGGTATTCCGCCTACAGTGAAGCTATTCATAAGAGGGGATTTCAATGGTCATATTGGGTCGTCTACTTGTTGCTATGGTGAGGTGCACGGTGGCTTCGACTTTGGTGATGGGAACGGGGGTGGTACCTCACTGTTGGATTTCGCTAGAGCTTTTGAGTTGGTGATCGTGAACTCTATGTTTTCGAAGAGGGAGGAACATTTGGCTACTTTCCGGAGTATGGTGGCTAAGACTCAGATTGACTATCTCCTCCTTGGGAGGTGTGATAGGAGGTTGTGCGAGGATTTGCAAGGTGATCCCGAGTGAGAACCTCGCAACTCAACATAGGCTCCTGGTGATGGACGTCGGTATATTGATGAATAGAGAGAAGAGGTTTGTACGGGGTCAGTCGATGATCGGGTGGGGAGCTTTGTCTAAGGATAATGTGAGGGAGTTGGAGGGGCGACTGTCGACTATGGGTGCCTGGAAGAGTGGTGGGGATGCTAGCGCTATGTGGACGGCGATAGAAGAATGTATAAGGGAGGCAGCGAGAGGGGTGTTTGGAGTTTTGAAAGGTTACTCTGGTGGGCACCGAGGCGACTGGTGGTGGAATGATGTGGTCCAAGGTAAAGTGGAAGCCAACAAAATAGCTTACATTAAGTTAGTAGAGAATACTGACGAGGATCAGAGGAGCGCGAACAGAGAAAAATATAAGGAGGCTAGGAAAAAGGAGAAATTAGCGGTCACAGAGGCTAAGACTGCTGCATTTGGTCGGCTGTATAAGGAACTTGGGGGCAAAGGTGGGGACAAGAAGTTATTTCGGCTGGCCAAAGCGAGAGGGAAGAAGGATCGCGACCTGGATCAAGTGAGGTGCATCAAAGACGAGGACAAGAATTTATTTTGGTTGGCCAAAGCGAGAGGGAAGAAGGATCGCGACCTGGATCAAGTGAGGTGCATCAAAGATGAGGACGGTCGAGTATTGATAGAAGAGGCTCAGACTAGGCAAAGATGGCAGTCGTACTTTCATAAACTTCTGAATGAAGAGGGGGATGGAAACATCGTGTTAGGGCAACTGGGGAACTTCGAGTGCCACCGTGACTTTAGGTATTGTAGGCGCATTAAGGTTGAGGAGGTTGTGGGTGCGATGGGTAATATGAGTTGGGGCAAAGAGACCGGACCAGACGAGATTCCAGTAGAGTTTTAGAGATATGCGGGTAGAGCAGGCTTGGAGTGGTTGACCGGGTTGTTTAATGTTATCTTCAGGACGAAGAGGATGCCTGATGAGTGGCGGTGGAGTACAATGGTTCCGGTGTATAAGAACAAAGTTGATATCCAAAATTGTAACAACTATAGGGTTATCAAGTTACTAAGTCATACCATGAAAGTTTGGGAGAGGGTGGTTGAAGGGAGGATAAGGAAGGCAGTGTCTATATCGGAAAACCAACTCGGGTTCATGCCGGGTCGTTCTATTACGGAAGCTATCCACCTTATCATGAGGTTGGTGGAACAATACAAGGGTAGGAAGAGGGATTTGCATATGGTGTTTATTGACCTAGAGAAGGCGTATGACAAGGTCCCCAGGGATGTCCTTTGGAGGTGTCTGGAGGTGAGGGGTGTGACGGTGGCTTACATTAGGGCAATATAGGATATGTATGATGGAGCTATGACTCGGGTTAGGACTGTGGAAGGTGACTCAGAGTCTTTTCCAGTGGTTATAGGGTTACACCAAGGATCTGCGCTCAGCTCGTTCTTATTTTCCCTAGCGATGGATGCACTGGCACACCATATCCAAGGAGAGGTGCCATGGTGTATGTTGTTCGCTGACGATATAGTTCTGATTGATGAGACGCGAGACGACATTAATGGGAGACTGGAGGTATGGAGGCAGACCCTGGAGTCTAAAGGTTTCAAGTTGAGTAGGACTAACACATAATATGTGGAATGTAAGTTCAACGACGTGACGGGGGAAGTGGATGTGGAAGCCAGGCTTGACTCGCAGGTCATCCTCAAGAGAGAAAGTTTTAAGTACTTAGGGTCAATTATCCAGGGAGATGGGGAAATCGACGGGGATGTTATGCACCGTATTGAGGTGGGTGGATGAAATGGAGGTTAGCGTCCGGAGTCCTGTGTGAAAAGAATGTGCCACCAAAACTCAAAGGTAATTCTATAGAACGGTGGTTATACCGGCAATGTTGTATGGGGCTGAGTGTTGGCCAGTCAAGAATTCACATATCCAGAAGATGAAAGTAGCAAAAAAGAGGATGTTGAGATGGATGTGTAGGCGCACTAGGCTGGATATGATTAAATGAAGATATTCGAGAGAGGGTGGGCATGGCTCCGGTGGATGACAAGATGCGGGAAACACGACTTAGATGGTTTGGACAAGTGCATAGGAGAAGCCTAGATGCCCCGATTAGGAGGTGTGAGCGGTTGACTTTGGCAGGTACGAGAAGAGGTAGATGGCGGCCCAAGAAGTATTGGGGAGAGGTGATCAAACAGGACATGGCGCGACTCCAGATTTCTGAGGACATGGCTCTTGATAGGAAGGAGGGGAGGTCGAGCATTAGGGTTGTAGGTTAAAGGGTAGTCTAGGAGTTTTCCTCTTTGCCCCGATTTTCTTCTTTGTACCGACGAGTATGATAGTGTTATGTCTAGCACTGCTAGCGATTTATGTTGTGTTTTACACTTTTGCATAATATTTGTGTTACTGTTTTTCCATTTATTTGTTGTCTCTCACGTTGCTGATATTACTTTTCGAATTTTGTTGTCACAAATCTATTGTCTCTGAGTCGAGAGTCTCCCGGAAACAGCCTCTCTACCCCTCTGGGGTAGGGGTGAGGTTTGCGTACACTCTACCCTCCCCAGACCCCACTGGTGGAATTTTGCTGGGTTGTTGTTGTTGTTGTTGTAAATAGCAAAAGATGGAATACACTGAGTAAATAATGATATTTTTAACAATTTCAATACTGAACAACCCATAATCATCCTAAAACCCAGTGTCACAAATACATGAGCATTTACTAGGAAGTAAAATAAAATACAATAACTGTCCGGAATACAAAATTTGGGCAGAAAAGAATGTACAACGACTCTGAAGGAGACTCTGCTGGCCACGGGTCGTAATATGTATTGCAACTCACCTAAGTCTCCGCATGCGTACACGCCTCTCCTTTTACAAGGCCGCTAACCATAAATGCACCTGCACAAAAGTGTGCAACAAGTGTAGTATGAGTACGTAAATCAACGCATACCCAGTAAGTATCCCGCCTAACCATGAAGAGGTAGTGAGGAGGGGTCAACTTCGACACTTACTAAGGGCCACCATTTTGATAATATGAAACTCTACTTAAGCAGGATATACAACAATAAGACTTAGAACAAGAAATAACTGAGCAGGTCTTCATCATATTTAAAAGACTAAATTACTTCCTTCTTTTAAAAATATATAATCACGCAAACAATGAGGTTATACCAATTATAAAAGGAACTTCCAGTTCTATTATCACACACAAATACCACCGAGGACGTTCGGCACGATCCAACATAAGTGTAAACTATGCACTGCCGAGAGTCGAACGACGCGAACCATAGATGCATCTATTTCCCCGCTCAAAGATTATACATGCGACGCAGTCAATTATAAATTTCAGGAATTACCCCGCTCGCGGATCATACTTGCGACGCGGTCACACATAGATTTCTTAAGTCATTATAATATTCTTCTATTCTTTTCAAGCTACGAAATTTCAATGAAAACTTTTAAGATCTCAATTTTTGTTCCTCAATTTCAACTCATTTCAAAACATTTAATAAGCAAAACTCAATCCCGCTCCTTCTCAAGGCAAAAAATAAACATGAATAAATAACAATATCAATAAGGCATGATGTAAGCCTAAAACTACCCGGATATAGGCATAGCTAGTAGCTACATACGGACTCTCGTCACCTCGTGCGTACATAACCCCCGCAAATAGAAGCACATAATAATTTAGTTCACCTATGGGGTTAATTCTCTCTTGCAAGGTTAGAAATGAGACTTACCTCGCTCCACAACCAAATTCAAGATTCCAATAAACCTTTGCTTCGCGAATTCATGTCCGAAAGCCTCAAATATAGTCATAAACAATTTGATATACTCAATACAAATCGAAGGATTTAATTCCTTATGAATTTATTAATTTTCCGGATTAAAATTTGAAATTCATAAAAAAATTGACAGTGGGACCCACGTCTCGAATCATGGAAAACTCACGAAATCCAACACTCGTTACGATATGAGTTCAACCATACAAAAATAATCGAATTCTGACATCGGATTTGCTTTCAAATCTTAAATTTTTGTTTTGGGAAGATTTTACAAAATCCCAATTTCTTCCACCTAAATTCGAAATAATTAATGAATATGGACATGGATTTATGGAATATAATCACTTTCGGATATAGAACACTTACCCAAGTCGAAGTCGTGAAGAAATCCTCAAAATCACCCAAAAATCGAGCTCCAAAAATCCCAATCGAAAATGACGAAATGACAGATTTTCAATCCTTAAGTTTCTGCCTAGGTTCGCATTTGCGGAAAAAAACTTCCCATTTGCAAATGAACACTGTTTTCGCAATTGCGAATGAACAGTGTTTTCACAATTGCGATAAATGGTTCGCAATTGGGAATGAACTGTGCCACACCAGAAACCAGCAAAATCCAAACTTCATCGAAATGATCTGAAACCACCCCGAAACTCATCCGGAACCTCCCGGACACAAACCATATATGAATTTCAATCATAAAACACTCTACGAACCTGCTCGTGCACTCAACACACTAAAAATGGGTCGTCTTAATCTGATATTAACCATGGTCAAACTCCCTAACTTCTTAACTTTACTAGTCTCTCAACCATTGATCCAAAAATACACCTAAGCCCCTCGGGATCCCGTCAAATCATAACAACAAGTACCAAAACATGATACAAACTTAGTAGAGGCATCAAATCACATTAAACAACGCCGAAATAATGAATCCCACCTCGAATCGAGTTATGAGTTTTCAAATCTTCCAACTTCTATATTTTGCACCGAAACGTATCAAATCAATCCAAAATGACTTCAAATTTTGCACACGATTCATAAATGACATTATGGAACTATTCCAATTTATAGAATCGGATTCCGACCCCGATGTCAAAAATTCAACTCTCGGTCAAACTTTTCAAAAATCTTCTTTTGTCCAACGTTCGCTATAATGCGCCGAATTGTCCTACGGACTTCAAAATCCAAATCCATACATTTTCCTAAGTCCGAGATCACCATAAGAAGCTATTGGAATCATCAAAATTTCATTCCGGGGTCTTTTGCTCAAAATCAACCCTTAGTCAGAGTCTTCCAACTTAAAGCTTCCGAAACGAGAATTCTCTTTCCAAATCACCTCTGAACTTCCCGAATTTCAATTCCTACCATGCGTACACGTCATAATACCTGAAGTGAATCTACTCATGGTCTCAAACCGTCGAACGACATGATAGAGCTCAAAACGACCGATCGGGCCGTTACATTCTCTCCCACTTCAACATACGTTCGTCCTCGAACGTGCTAATAACTGCTCCAGAGTTGTCCAAAATCATTTTTAACACCTCGTGCACCTTCCCATTCTACCACAACCCAGTTGATCACATTAGCTCAAGCCAATATGAAGATTCTCCCTTTTTATTTAGTCAAATAAGCCTTAGAACCAAATTTCAACATCTGTAATTCTCTACCAGGTCTGTTTCCAACATACTAACATCGTATCCATCACTGCACAATGTACTAATACATGTCTATATACTCTTACCGAATTCACACCATGAATCACATTATTCACATGACCATAATGACATCCCCTAGCTACAAACTCGAATATGATACATAAGGGAACGAACTCTGGAAAGAACTAGTCAACGGTAACTAATTTTAAATAACCGAAAAGATATTATGAACCTTCCTTAGAAAATGAGAAGAACAACACAGAATAAAATATATGGGATACTCAACTCAACATCACACTGTTGCGGCATGCAACTCGATCAACCCATGTTACCGTTGCGGCGTGCAACGCGATCCAACCATGATATTTGTGGCGGCGTGCCACCCGATCCAAATAGTAATAATCTATATGGAAATACTTACCGAGCTAAAATGCTCATACCTGCGAAATACCCGAATATCAACCACAAGCACGCGAAGTGCGTAATGCAAATCCTGAGGAGGCAGATAGCGCTATAAGCTATGAAACTTAAGCACAACCAAGGTTCAATAAATGGACTGCATCTCGAGAGCCATCCTGCTCATATAGCACCACAAACTACACGGAATCTCGATACGAGTGCGAATAATCAAACCACCCCACAACCCACACGGCACAATAGATTATTACATGAAATAGTTGACGACATAAGTAACATCCAAGGCCCGAAGACTCCTCCATGAACAATGCTATGCTGAAATGAACACATCCGGCATAATATAGAGCCCACATTCACATTTAGATCCATTCATGGACCTCAAGCCGATTCTGACCGTACCGCTCTAGGCTAATAATCTTTCAAGGATCCACGGTAACCCTTTTTCCCATGACACACAAGAACATCCATCAAATTCGGAACAAACATCCTCAGTTCACCACCAAATGAATAGAACGCTTTTCAAGCCTAAACTCTCACATCAACGGTAGTACCACAATCTCCATACTTGGTTTCAATTTTCAATCCATTAAGTGACTACATGTCACACTTATACAATCTTCCTGTGGGATACGCTCCCATGACCCTTCGCACCAGGTATCAAGTTTGCATATCCATACCACCGACAACACTAATGCTGTAAAGAGAATCAAGGACCCGCAAATCCGTACACAAGGCCTCTTACACATGACACCGATCTCAGGTGACTCTAAAGACAATACCAGCTTACTCTAACATCTGAATCCTTCCCTGCTCATCTGAGCTCGTGACATTCTTGTTAACACCAAACTACAACCTCGATCCTTAACTTTCAAACTCCATGTCGCCCACCGTATCTATCCTACCAATGCGCGAGAGCACAAGCATTCCTATCATAACTCCTGAACCACTAATAAGATACACACTTCATCATATAAAACCCTTTAACTTAACTCTTCTCAGGAGAATCATTGCAACACGTGACTAAATTCCCATAATCGTAGAAAATACAAAATCCAAGTAGTGGCCTAAACCACCATAACCCTTCCGGGACCCATTTACACATAACAAGCCATAATACTCGAATGCTTCCGAATAAAATCAATTACGACGGCCGCCAAGCCTCGCACGTACCGCCACAAAGAACATGTATATCTTAACACGCTGAAGGAACTGATCATTGATGCCATCATGCCAATTCAACCATTGCTAACTGATCCGACTTCTTCTAATTTACTCTCGACTTGACTTAGGATTAATAATAGCTCCATTCAAAATATGAAGAACTCAATCCACACTCATCCTGAGTAACCCCATTTCACGAGACCACATTGTCCTAAAACTCGCAAACCATCTCATGCCCTCCTTGTGCGTACATTCGCATCTTCAACTGGTACACCCATTCTGATAACTCTTCTATGAATTCGATGTTATTTTCTCCCATTCTCTCAATGTTACACTGCAGACCGAAGATAATATAGAACACTCGAAGCCCTCTTTCATAATCCGCCGCAAAGGCTCGATACTTAACCATACTACAGACTCAAAATCCTTAGGCACCACACTTAAATTTGAATCCACTAGGACCGTTGTTGAGAGTCACCCACTCTGACCTAGTCCCGAACATAATTAAATCCAAGGCTCTACTAGCACATGAACTCCCTCTCAAAGATGCACCCGGCTGAATCATCTTTCTTGTAACTCACCTCTACACGGAGCATTAATCATGAATCTTCTTAAAGCTTGAACATGAATCAACAAAGCCAATTATAGCACACCGTCCTCAAACCCTTCGTTCAAATTACCACTGATGTTCTTTTTCCTAAGTCGTAATAACCTATCAATATGCCGATAACCAGAAAACTCAATGGAAAACCATACGATCCAATCGTAAGCGGTGGGGCTCTCCCACTTAGCTTGAAGCTACCATTGCATCCCTATAGAACCCACCAAGATTCCTTATCCCACATTGACGTGATCTTGCATAATCAACCTGCCAACTTTCTCGAAACCTCTTTGTTAAACACTTCATGAACACTCTGAATCACTAGCCACACGCACACATTCGAACTCTTACCGGGTAGCCAATAGAATCCTTCGTAGAAGCTCCGTCAACACCACACAACCGCTAACCTTCTCACATGAGATAACCCACCTGTGGAAACTCCATGCCAACATTATCCAACGACGCTGTGCTAGGGTATGATTACTACGAAATCAGTAACCCATCCTGAGCCCATGCTCATTTATCCGTTGTACAAGTCCATTCACTCTTCATGGACATCAACTAAAGGTGAGACAATACATCCCAATCCAAAGTCATGTTGTGACCTTCTTCATACTAAACAACTCTCTCCTGATACATCCAATCATCCTTAGTATACAACAACAACAACAACCCAGTATAATCCCACAAGTGGGGTTTGGGGAGGGTAGTGTGTACGCAGACCTTACCCCTATCCTAGGGTAGAGAGGTTGTTTCCAATAGACCCTCGGCATCCTTCCCTCCAAGAACTCCCCACCTTGGTCTTGGGGTGACTCGAACTCACAACCTCTTGGTTGGAATCCCAAGTCACTCTAAACTTTTCTCAAGGCGTGTAGTAATCCTACCACAGAACCCATATGCTACTCGGCCACTCTCCCACTTTGGTCAAACTCACTCCTTTAAGCAACTACTCGACTCATGTTTCTCACACTTGGCCTTCTAGAAGTTTATCAACTGCAAGAAACCTCCTACATGTCCTTTCTAATCCTTCTTTGCCTCGTTGTTGCCTTAAGTCAAAATCCATCTCTTTAGAATTTGAACCACTAGAGTGCTACCAACTTTCAACCCCTCCGAATATCATCTTCCTCGAGACGTCAACATTAGAAATACCCATTTAAATTACAAAATTGCTAGACTCCGCTATATCTGACAACTGCTTCTCCGGCACCATCTCACACTACTCTGCCCCGAAGGCAATTTGATGAAGGCCAGGACATCGGCGAACCTTAACGCGTTCAACAAGGACGACGAAACCACATCACATATTAGAATTCACCACGCTCGAAAATACCAACTCTCGTGACTCCATCAACCCAAACCTGAACATTTATAGTCCTATTGCCTTTCCTCCACCAGAAATAAAATACCGAGTCTCTGAATCATGCACTGAGTAAACCTCCTTCCAAGTCATTCACTGCCTCGATGCATAGACAATCATCCTACCATTACACAAACATTGTGCGATAGCAATGCACGAATCGTCATAACAATCAATTCCATATCTCAAAACCTTAGATAATACCGATATTGAGCTGAAACGACAGAAAAACCTCCCACAAGGCGACGACAATATCCTAAAGCAAATACACAGGGAGAAACATCCCGCACCTCATCCGTAGTACCATTACAATTCCCCGTTCCAAATTTATAAAAAGCGCTTGGCATCGCAAAAGATTCAATTGGAAAGAGACAAAGGAATAATCTTCAAAGGAATCAAATCGCATGATGATGAATCAAGAAGGGAAGTGCTCCTAACAGCCTTCTAGCCTCTCGTAGATAAGTACAGATGTCTCCGTACCGATTCACAAGACTCTACTAGACTTGATCATGACTCGTGAGACCTAAGTGACCCTATTGCTGTGATACTGTATTGTCACGACCCAAAATCCATTAAAGGTCGTGATGGCGCCAGACACCGCTGTCAGGCAAGACAAAAATAAATACTTAATTTGATTCTCGTTTTAATATTTTTGAAATCATATTTTCTTCAATTAAATAGCAAAAGATGGAATACACGGAGTAAATAATAATATTTTTAATAATTTCAATACTGAACAACCCATAATCATCCCAAAACCCGGTGTCACAAGTACATGATCATTTACTAGGAAGTAAAATAAAATACAATAACTGCCCGGAATACAAAATTTGGGCAGAAAAGAAAGTACAAGAACTCTGAAGGAGACTGTGCTGGCCAGGGGTCGTAATATGTAGTGCAACTCACCTAAGTCTCTGCATGCTTAAACGCCTCTCCTCTTACAAGGTCGCTAACCATAAATGCACCTGCACAAAAGTGTGCAGCAAGTGTAGTATGAGTACGTAAATCAACGCGTACCCAGTAAGTATCCCGCCTAACCTCGAAGAAGTAGTGACGAGGGGTCGACATCGACACTTACTAAGGGCCAATATTTTGATAATATGAAATTCTACTTAAGCAGGATATACAACAATAAGACTTAGAACAAAAAATAACTGAGCAAGTCTTCATCATATTTAAGAGACTAAATTACTTCATTCTTTTAAAAATATATAATCACACAAACAATGAATTTACACTAATTATAAAAGGAACTTCCAGTTCTATTATCACACAAAAATACCACCAAGGACGTTCGACCCGATCCAACATAAATGAAAATTGTGCACTGCCGAGGGTCGAACGGCGCGAACCATAGATGCATCTATTTCTCCCCTCGCGAATCATACATGCGAAGCAGTCAAATATAAATTTCAGGAATTACCCCGCTCGCGGATCATGCCTGCGACGCGGTCACACATAGATTTCTTAAGTTATTATAATATTCTTCCATTCTTTTCAAGCTATGAATTTCAATGAAAACTTTTAATATCCCAATTTTTGTTCCTCAATTTCAACTCCTTGCAAAATATTTAATAAGCACCCGCTCCTTCTCAAGGCAAAAACTAAACATGAATTTATAACAATATCAACAAGACATGATGTAAGCTTAAATCTACCCGGACATAGGCATAGCTAGTAGCTACGTACGGACTCTCGTCACCTCGTACGTACATAATCCCCGCAAATAGAAGCACATAATAATTTTGTTCACCTATGGGGTTAATTCCCTCTTACAAGGTTAGAAATAAGACTTACATCGCTCCGCAACCAAATTCAAGATTCCAATAAACCTTTGCTTCGCGAATTCATTTCCAAAAGCCTAAAATATAGTCATAAACAATTTGATGTACTCAATACAAATTGTAGGATTTAAATCCGTATGAATTTACTAATTTTTCGGATTAAAATTCAAAATTCATAAAAACAATTGACAGTGGGACCCACGTCTCAAATCCCGAAAAACTCACGAAATCCGAACACCCATTCCGATATGAGTTCAAACATACAAAAATTATCGAATTCCGATATCGGATTGGCTTTCAAATCTTAAATATTTGTTTTGGGAAGATTTTACAAAATCCTAATTTCTTCCACCTAAATCCGAAATAATTAATGAATATGAACATGGATTTACGGAATATAATCACTTTCGGATATAGAACACTTACCCAAGTCGAAGTCGTGAAGAAATCCTCAAAATCACCCAAAAACCGAGCTCCAAAAATCCCAATCGAAAATGAAGAAATGACAGATTTTTAATCCTTAAGTTTCTGCCCAGGTTCGCATTTGCGCACAAAAATTCGGCATTTGCGAATGAACAGTGTTTCCGCAATTGCGATGAATGGTTTGTAATTGCGAATGAACAATGTTTTCGCAATTGCGAATGAACAATGCCGTACCAGAAACCAGCAAAACCCAAACTTCTCTGAAATGATCTGAAACCACCTCGAAACTCATTCGGAACATCCCGGACACAAATCATATATGAATTTCAATCATAAAACACGCTAAGAACCTACTCGCGCACTCAAAACACTAAGAAGAGGTCGTCTTAACCCGATATTGACCATGGCCAAATTCCCAGATTTCTTAACTTTACTAGTCTCTCAACCATTGATCCAAAAATACAACCAAGCCCCTCGGGACCCCGTTAAATCATACCAACAAGTAACAAAACATGATACTAACTTAGTCGAGGACTAAAATCACATTAAACAATACCGAAATAACGAATCACGCCTCGAATCAAATTATAAGTTTTCAAGTCTTCCAACTCCTATATTTTGCGCCGGAACCTATCAAATCAATCCGGAATGACTTCAAATTTTGCACACGAGTCATAAATAAAATAATGGATTTGTACCAATTTTCAGAATCGGATTCCAAACTCGATATCAAAAAGTCAACTCACAGTTAAACTTTCCAAAAATCTTTTATTTTTCAACTTTTGCAAAAATGCGCTGAATTGTCCTACGAACTTCCAAATACAAATTCGAATATGCGCATGAGTCCAAAATTACCATATGAAGCTATTAGAATCATCAAAATTTCAATCCGGGGTTGTTTGTTCAAAATCAACCCTTAGTCAGATTTTTCAAACTTAAAGCTTTCGAAATGAGAATTCTCATTCCAAATCACCTCCGAACTTCCGGAATTTCAATTCCGACCATGTGTACACGTCATAATACCTGAATTGAATCTTCTCATGGCCTCAAACCTCCCAACGACGGGCTAGAACTCAAAATGACCGGTCGGGTCGTTACATTATTCAGCCTTGCGGTTAACTGTCTTCCAAACCAAGACGATGGCTCTCAATTTTTCTACGAAGGGATATCAGAAAAAAAACCTACATCTGATTTGGGGACCGTAACCCATTTATAGTTACACATGTTTTTGTAATACTAATTTGGTCCATCATTTTATTAGAAGTTACGTCCGGGTATCTACACATAAAACTCCATACTTTAGGAGGTCTTATAGACTCATTCAACTTTAAACCTTAGCAGATCACTTTTAATTTTGGTCAACCTTTAAATGATAGCAACCAACATAGAATTATTCTTAATACAAAATATATGTGCACGTCCATAAATTCTTATAATCTCCCACTTGGACGACACACACATACACATAATATATATATATATATATATATATATATATATATATAT
>MDKH01158704.1:0-42679 GCA_005239495.1 Nicotiana undulata
TATATATATATATGTATATATATATATATATATATATTTCCCTTATTTCTCCTGTTGCGGCGTGCAACCCTCTCCCACCAGAAAATCACGTCACTTTTATTTATAAAGATTTCACAATTTCAAGTCAATGCCGTTCACAATAATTCTGTCTCATAAACAAAAACCGTACTGCTCGTAAGCTTTACCAATCATCAATTCACAATAGAACCAACCAGAATTTATATGTTTCGTAGAATACTATCAACTAGTTCATCATTTCATATACCACAATGAATCCAGGGTAAATTTAATACTATCGAATTTCATAAAACAATACTCCGCAATAGGTTGATGAAAACAAGTAGACATGGAAGCATAGAAATAATGCAACCAATCAAATCAGGAATCTTGATAATTGGGGGCCAGGGAAGGGATCATGTTTAACAAGTACTTTTGGTGGTGCATAGATACTCGTCACCTCACCTATACACCACGCACATGCAAATTCACCTAGCAATTAGGTTGGGGATTCCTATTCCCTCAAGACAAGGTTAAACCAAGCACTTACCTCAAATTCGCAGGCCACTCACTGCTCAATTATAGCTTTTCCTTTTGAATTCACCTCCAACACACTCGAATCTATTCATAATTAGCTTAATATCATTATTTAATGCTAAAGGAAGTAACTTTACTGAAAATCATGCTTTTTCCTAAGTTTTCTCAAAAAAAGTTAACACCCGACCCCAGGCCCACTTGGTCCAAACTAGGGGTTCGAACCAAATTACATTTACTCATTCACCCCCGAGCCCGAATATACAATTAGCTTTGAAATCTGACCCCAATTCGAGGTAAAGATTTGATTTTTACAAAATTCCCTAATTCTACCCTAACCCTCAATTTTTACCATGAAAATTCTTGAATTTTGATTCAAAAGTGATGAAAAACATTGGGTAATTGAAAGATTAGATTTTAGAATTGATTACCAACACTTTGGGGATGAACTTGGGTGAAGAAAATTGCCTCTAGGTCGTTGTAGTTTGAAAAATAGGAAAACAAAAGGGTACGTTTTAACACTGTTTAAATATGATTAGGCAGGCCTTCATCACGTTCGCAATGGGTCAGGACCAAATGGCCTTCGCGTTCGCACAAGACGGGACGTGTTCGCGTAGCTTTAGGGACTGGGACCTTCGCATTCGCGGCCCTAAGGTCGCATTCGCATAGAGTAAAGTAAGGCTCCCCTCCCCCAGGCCAGTTACACAGTGCGTTCGCGTGGACCTGACCGGGTTCGCGAAGGGTCTCCCCCCAGCCCATCGCGTTCGCGTCCAAGGTCCTCCGTTCGCATAGAAAAAAATGGCCCTGTCCAATTTTACTCTACGTGTTCGGGATTGAAGTAACGCGAAGGCGAAGAACAAAATGACTGGGCACCAGAAACAGAAAAACCAGCAACTTTTTTAAGTGTAAAACACCTCGTGGCCTACCCGAAACTCACCCGAGCGCTCGGAGCTCTAAATAAAATATGCATGCAAGTCTAAAAACATCATACGAACTTGCTCGTGCGATCAAATCATGAAAATAACATCTAAAACTATGAATTAAACCTCAACACTCATCATTTTTCTCAAGAACACTTAAAGTTCACTATTTCTCAACCGGACGTCCAAATCACGTCAAATAAACTCCGATTCTCACCAAATTTAACAGATAGTACCTAAATACTGTCACAAATTTGTACCGGGCTCCGAAACCAAAATACGGGTCATATACCAGTGGTTTCAAACGTTAATTCTTTTCTTTATTTCATTAATAATTCAGCAAAATAATTTCTTTCAAAAATTGATTTCTAAGGCTCGGGATTCCGGGCATACGCCAGAGTCACATATTTTACTACGAACCTCTCGGGATCGTCAGAACATGGATCAGGGTCCATTTACTCAAAATATTGATCAAAGTCAACTATAATCAAATTTTAACTCTAGGAATTACTATTTCTCATATTTTCACATAAACGCTTTCCGGTTTCACGCCCAGATTGTGCATGCAAATCGAGGTATTTAAAATTAGTCTTTTTATGACTAATAAACCTAGAACGGAGTCTTAATTCATAAAATGACTCCTTGGATCATCACAGAAAAATACTTCTCTTAATATATGATTATACATGCGTACATGTTTGATGTTAAGGCTCGAGTAACCTACATGGGCATGGCTCAGTCGACCGTTTGGCCTTTACAAAATTAACCTATCGAGACCCTGTTGACATGAAGTACTTTCCTTGCAACAAAGTTGACATTCGAGGGTGATGCCCCTGTATTCGAGGTTGATTGTAAAGATTTCTCGGATACTGTTGAATTGCTCTAAGTTAGCACGAACAATTGTTGCCTCGTTAAAAACCTCACCAGAAAAACCCATTTGGGACAAAAATTGGTCTAAGGGGAAAAGAGTGCAACGCGTGCTTTCAGACCTAAGGATTTTGTTTTGAAGAATTTGTCGACGTCTTCGATCGAACACCTGCAATCGGTTAATTTAAAATATAAATGAAAATAGAGAAGGTCGTACCTTAGCTAGTATCGTTTGAGGAGTGAAACATTCCAATTGTAATACCTTTCGATCCACTATTTCTGTGCGGCCATTCGAACGAGTGCGGCTTTCCGTCTTTCATCCAGAAATTCGAGGCTTGTATACATATCCTCGTAATTTGATTCTTCCATTGCATATCAAAACCTGAGGCTAGGTTCCCCGACTTCGACCAAGATATGAGCTTCAGTACCATATACTAAAGAGAACGGTGTTGCCCCTGTACTGGATTTCGACATCGTGCGATATGCCCAAAGTACCTCGGGAAGTATCACTCTTCATTTCCCCTTAGCTTCGGTCAATCTTTTCTTTAGATTTTGAATTATGGTCTTGTTTGTTGATTTGGCTTGTCCATTCCCACTGGGATGATATGGTGTCTATAGAATCCTTTGAATCTTATGATCCTCGAGAAATTTTGTCACTTTGACACCGATGAACTACTTTCCATTATCGCACACAATCTCGGTAGTCCTCCCAAATCGACATATAATGTGATCCCAAATAAAGTCTATGACTTCTTTTTCTCTGACTTTCTAGAAAGCATGTGCTTCAACCCACTTAGAAAAATAATCAGTCATGAACAAATAAATTGAGCTTTACCTGGGGCCGATGGGAGAGGGCCGACAATGTGCATTTCCTATTTCATGAACGACCATGGGGATAAGACTGAGTGGAGTTGTTCCCCGGGCTGGTAAATCATTGGCGCATACCTTTGACATTTGTCACACTTTCGAACGAACTCTTTTGTATCCTTTTATATCAGCCCAATAATACCCTGCTCTAATAACTTTGTGAACCAATTACTCGGCACCAGAATGATTTCCACGAGTGCCTTCGTGAATCTCCGGTAGGACATAGTCGGTGTATCTTCATCCCAAACATATAGCCAATGGTCCATCGAACATTCTCCTAAACAGTGTTCCATCCTCGGCCAATGTGAACCGTGCTGCCTTTGTGTGTAGAGTCCTCAACTCCTTAGGATCCGATGGAAGCTTTCCGTTCTTTAGGTATTCGACGTACTTATTCCTCCAATCTCAGGTCAAACTTGTGAAGTTTATTTCGGTGTGGCCTTCTTCGATCACTGACCTCAAAAGTTGATGACAGTCCCCGAGCTAAGTTCGTCATCTTCGACCGATGATCCCAAGTTTGCACGGGCATCTACCCCGATGTTCTCTTCCAGAGGTACGTGCTGCAATGTCCATTCTTTAAATCGATGTAGAGCCACTTGTAGTTTGTCCAAGTACCTCTGAATTCGGTTTTCTCGGACCTCGAAAGTTCTGTTGACTTGATTTACCACAAGTAGCGAATCACATTTGGCCTCAATGACCTCTGCTCACAAACGTTTAGCCAGCTCGAGACCTGCAATCATGGCCTCATACTCGACCTCATTTTTAGTTAATTTCGAAGTTCTTGTAGATTGTCTAATTGTATCACCTGTGGGCGGCTTCAAAAAGATGTCCAGTCCGGACCCATTCACGTTCAAAGCGCCATCTGTGAATAGGGTCCACACCCCCGATGATGTACTCGATTATAATAATAATTCCTTTTCAACCTCGAGTACGAGGGATGGCATGAAGTCGGCCACGAAGTCTGCCAAGATTTGAGACATGATGGTCGTTCGGGGTTGATACTCGGTATCGTACCCGCTGATCTCGACGGCCCATTTGGCCAATCGACTCGAGAGTTTGGGTTTGTCCAAAATATTTCGAAGGGGATAGGTAGTTACAACACAAATTGGGTGACATTGGAAATATGGTTTTAATTTCCTAGAGGCGCTTATTAAAGCAAGCGCTAATTTTTCTAAGTGAGGGTATCGGGTCTCCGCCTCACCTAGGGTCCGACTAACATAGTAAACACGTAATGTGTACCTTTTTTTTCTTGAACTAGGACACCACTTACCGCTATTTCCGAGACTGCTAAGTATAAGTAGAGTTGCCCGTCTGATTTAGGAGTATAAAGCAGTGGCAGGCTCGACATGTATCATTTTAGTTCTTCTAAGGCTTGTTGGAATTCCGGGGTCCATGCAAAATTTCCCTTCTTCTTAAGTAGTGAGAAAAACCAGTGACTTCTATCTGAGGACCTCTAAATGAATCGACATAGGGTGGCTAAGCGCCCTATTAACCTTTATACGGTCATAACATTATCCACAACTGTGATATCTTTGATGGACTTGATTTTATTGGGTTGATCTCGATCCTGCGATTTGATACCATGAAGCCAAGGAACTTGCCCGAGCCGACCCCGAACGTAACTTCTCGTTGAGCTTCATGTTGTAATTTCTTCGTATGTCGAAGATCTCCTGCAAATGTTTCAAATGGTCCTCTGCTCAGAGGGACTTAACTAACATATCATCGATATAAACTTCCATTGATTTACCTATTTGTTCTTCGAACATTTGATTTACTGAGCATTGATAAGTTGCACCAGCATTTTTAGTCCGAACGAAATAACATTATAATAATAGGTGCCGTATTTAGTGATAAATGAAGCCTTTTCCTTATCCTCCAAGTTCATCAGTATTTGATTGTATCCGGAGTAGGCATCGAGAAAAATGAGGATCTCGTGGCTGGCGTGGCATCGATCATACGATCGATATTCGGTAAAGGAAAAGAATCCTTAGGGCAGGCCTTGTTTAATTCCTTATAGTCTACGCACATTCTAAGTTTATTTCCCTTCTTAAGGACTACCACTACGTTTGCTAACCATTCGGGATATTTTACTTTCCGAGTGGACCCTATTTTGAGAAGTTTGGTTACCTCATCCTTGATGAATGCATGCTTAACCTCGGATTGAGGCCTTCTCTTTTTCTTTACTGGACAGAACTTCGGGTCCAAGCTTAGCCGATGTGTAGTGATTTCAGGTGGGATCCCTGCCATATCGAGATGGGACCAAGCAAAACAATCCATGTTATATAAAAGGAATTGAATAAGTTATTTCCTGAGCTCGGGAGTCAACCCCGTGCCCAGGTATATCTTTCGTTCGGGCAGGTCCTCGATCAGTATGACTTATTGCATCTCTTTAATTGTCGATTTGGTGGCGTCGAAATAATCGGGAATTATGAAGGATCGAGGGATACAGTAATCATCATCCTCGTCCGCTCACTGTTTCTTCGACTGAGTCGAGGCTGGTGCATATGGTTGCTATTTGACATCCTGCTTTCCTTTTGACTCTGATCCCTTTGTTGATGGGGGCACCAATACAGGTATCACTTCATCGACCGCAAACATCTCTTTGGAAGCATGCTGTTCCCCATACATTTTTTACTCTCTCCAGTGTTGGGAATTTCAAAACTTGGTGAAGGGTTGAGGGGACTGCCCTCATGTTATAAATCCAAGGTCGTCCGAGTAGGGTGTTGTATCTCATATCGCCATCGATCACATGGAACTTGTTTTCTTGAATAGTCCTGGATACGTTTACTAGCAAGATGATTTCACCCTTGGTAGTTTCACTCACCATGTTAAAGCCATTAAGAACCCGAACTGCGGGCACAATCTGATCCTGTAGGCCGAGTTGCTCCACGACCTCGATAGAATAATGTTGGGCGAACTTCCTGGATCAATCAAAGAACGTTTAACGAGAATTTTATTCATAAGAATAGGGATTACAAGTGCATAGTTGTTGGGTTTTGAGATGTGAGATCCCCTCTGCTTCCCCGTCATCGAAAGACAAGTTCCTCCTGGTGCATGGTCTCGGGTTCGCTTTTCCCTGGTGATCAACACCTTAATGCGCTTGAACACGGGTCCTCGTGGAATATCGACCCCACCAACGATCATGTGCATTGTGTGTTGTAGTTCTTCCTATTCCTTCTTCTCATTTAAGTCCTTGTTTCTGAAGTGGTTTTTAGCTCAGTCGCTAAAGAATTCTCGAAGGTGGCCCTCGTTGAACAAACGGGCTACCTCCTCCCTTAGCTGTCTGCAGTCCTCGGTTCTATGACCATGAGTACCATGGTATTTGCATATTTGATTAAGTTTCCTCTATGCTGGATCGGTCTGTAGGGGTCTAGGTCATCTAGTATCCTTGATCCTCCCAATGGCCGATACAATATTTGATGCATCGATGCTGAAGTTGTATTCTGATAATCATGGTGCTTCTGTGGGATCAATATGTTTATCGAAGCCACTCTTACTCATGAGCCCTCGTGAGCTCTGCCCTCGGTCATTCCTTCGATCACTTCGAACAGGGGTTGCGTCCTGGACCGCTATTTCTACGATCTCTGTCGTATGATTGATATCGATCTCTGCTCGATCGAGGTTCTCTATCTATGTCCCTTTGAATTCTGTCGACGTGCCTATTTGGATAAACGGAATCGGGGGGTTCCCAACTGATCATCCTTGACTCTGATTTTTGACTGGTATTGATTATGCACATCGGTCCAGGTCACGGCTGGATACTCAATTAAAATCTACTTCATCTATCGTGAGGCCACCGAACTTCGTATGTTCAAACCTTGAGTAAAAGCTTGTATAGCCCAATCATCTACGACCGGGGGCAGGTCTATACATTCCATCTGGAACCGAGATACAAATTCCCTTAACATTTTGTTATCCTTCTACTTCACTTTGAAGAGGTCCGACTTCCTAGTCTCGACCTTTATTGCTCCGACATGCGCTTTGACGAAAGAATCTGTGAGCATGGCGAAGGAATCAATGTAATTGGGTGGCAAATTATGGTACCATATCATCGCCCCCTTCGATAAATTTTCTCCAAACTTCTTTAGCAAAACGAACTCAATCTCGTCATCTTTTAAATCATTCCCCTTTATTGCGCATGTATAAGAAGTGACATGCTCATTAGGGTTGGTGGCCCCACTATAATTGGGAATTTCCGGCATGCAAAATGTCTTTGGGATGGGCTTCGGATCCGCACTTGGGGGGGGGGAGGCTTCTGCACGAACTTCTTCGAATCCTAACCTTTCAAAATCGGCGGGGCCCCCCCGATTTGATCAACTCAAGAGTTCTACATTTCTACCACTTTGTCATTTTCCTCAATCTTCTTCTCCCCCGATTCGATCGGTTTGTGAGTTCTTTGAGCATTTTTATAATGGCGGGTGTCACACCTCCTTTTTCCTGAGGGGGATAGGGATTTTTTTCAATCGAAGTGACATTATTCGAAATGGGATTATTTATTGATCTCAGAGTCGCCACTTGGGATAATTATTTTGGTGTCCCAAGTCACCGATTTATTTTAAAATCCCAAATCGAGGAAATTTTTGAATCCGTTTTAAAGTCTGCGAAAACCAGAAGACCGGGTAAGGAATTCTGTTAACCCGGGAGAAAGTGTGAGGCACTCTCGAGTTCCACCATGCATGCCCAAGAAACCTTTCAACCCCCTTGACGGAAGTCGGAGAAAGTAACTTCGAAATCACTTCTATTTTAGCCTTGTCCACTTCGATTCCATCTTTTGAGATCTTATGGCCGAGGACAATGCCCTCCTTGACCATAAAAAGAGACATTTTTCCCAATTAAGCACAAGATTTGTCCATTCACATCGGGCTAGAACCTTGTCAAGATTTTGCAAACATTCCTCAAATGAGTCTCCAACCACACTAAAATCATCCATAAAGACTTCGAGGAAGTCCTCCACCATGTCCGTAAATATAGCCATCATGCACCGCTGAAAGGTAGCCGGTGCATTACAGAATCTGAACGCCATCTGTGAGAATGAAAAGGTCGCATACGGACAGGTGAAGGTAGTTTTATCTTGATCTTATGGGGCTATAAGAATATGATTGTAACCGGAGTACCCATCCAAGAAACAGTAATAGGCCCGCCCGGCAAGTCTGTCTAGCATCTGATCAAGAAAAGGCAATGGGAAATGATCTTTTCGGGTCACCTTGTTCATCTTCCTGTAGTCCATGCATACCCTCCATCCGGTCACGATCCTAGTAAGGATCAATTCATTCTTCTAATTTTTCACCACAGTCATACCCCCTTTTTTCGGCACACATTGCACCGGTGAAGTCCATGCATTGTCTGAGATTGGATAGATAACCCCTGCATCAAGCCATGTGATAATCTCCTTTTTGACAGCCTCTTGCATAGCCTTATTCAACCTCCGTTGATGTTCCATGAACGGTTTTGCATCATCCTCAAGTATTATTTTATGCATGCAAAAGGCGAGGCTTATGCCCCGAATATCAGCTAAGGTCCATCCAATTGCCTTTTTTCTTCTTTGAAGCACTTCAAGAGTGGAGTTTACCTGCACTTTGGTTAACCAAGCAGAAATAATAAAGGCTTCAAGAATTCATACCTGAGGTGTGATGGGAGAGGCTTCAACTCCAATGTTGGTGGCTCCTCAATCGAGGGCTTTGTCGGTGGAGTCTTCCAATTTTCCAAGTCCAAGGAGAGCTTATGGGGACCATAAGAGTAGGATCCCATTCCTTACAAGGCATTTGCACATTCAACCAATCCATCCCTTACATCATCCTCATGGTTCAACAAAACAGCTTCCATGTGATCTTCTATATTGATCATTGCACTAGTATCATCAATTATACTTATGTCACAAGATCCACAAAAGAGAAAACCTCAGTATTATTCGGCTACCTCATTGATTTGCACACGTGGAAGACAATATTTTCATCGCCCACCCAGAAGGTGAGCTCACCGGCTTCTACATCCACTAATGCCTTCCCTGTTGCTAGGAAAGGCCTTCCCAAGATTATAGGCACCTCATATTCGACTTCGCAGTCGAGGATCAAAAAATCAGCAGGCAAGATAAACTTGTCGACCCATACAAGAACATCATCAATAATACCTAGGGGCCTCTTCATTGTCCTATCCGCCATTTTTATCCTCATTGAAGTTGATCTTGGTTTACCAATACCAAAAGTTTTGAATACGGAGTAAGGCATCAAATTTATACTTGCACCCAAATCATACAAGGCCTTTGCAAAATTCGCACTCCCAATGGTACATGGAATTGTAAATGCACCGGGATCTTCAAGATTTGGAGCCATAAAGTTCACAATGGAACTCACTTGATGAGCCATTTTGATGGTCTCACAATACATAGATCTCTTTCTAATAACCAAGTCTTTCATAAACTTGGCTTATCCCTGCATTTTCTCAAGAGCTTCCACCAAGGGCACATTGATATACAAGATTTTCATCATCTCAATAAACTTTTTGAATTGGTGTTTATTCTTTTTCTTTGCTAGTCTTTGAGGATAAGGTGGAGGAGGCCTTGGCAATGGAACCTTGGCTTTTGGCACTACCATCTCCGGTATATTTATTACGTGCCCTAGACGGGTTCGCATTATTTTGAGTTTCCTCCTCATGGTCATGAATATCAATCCTCACTTCACCATTCAATTGCTCTTCACTCACTTGCTCATCAACTATTGGAACGTCATCATCATCACTCACAACTCTTTTTTGCTTGGAGGTACTTGCTTCACCACCTCTACCTCTCCTTGTGGTCACTGCCATTGCATGGCTGGTATTGTTATTGTTCTCACCCTTTGGGTTTACTACCTTGTCACTAGGCAGCGCCCCCTTAGGGTTCAATGCTTGCGAGATTTGACCCATTTGGACTTCAAGGTTGCGGAGGGAACTAGTGTGGGAGGAAATTTGAGCATCGGAATCGGTATTCCGTTCCATCATCTGTTTAACATATTCTCAATTCTCCCCATCTCATTATTTGAAAAACTTTTCCCTTGAGATTGATACGGAGGAGGTTTTTTGGGTTGTTGATACATTGGGGGCCTTTGAAATCCTGGCCCCCGATTTCCATTTCCTCCCCAATTGTTGTTGTTATTGACATTCCAATTGTTGTTGCCACTCCAACTCGGATTGTTGTTCCCCCCAGTTGTTTGAGTTGTTGTTGTTGTAGTTCTAGTTTCCTTGCCCTTGATTATTCCAATTTTGATTATTCCCTTGAGATCTCCATTATTGATTCGGAGCATTGCTTCGTTGTCCTTGATAGTTGTTGGCATACAATACTTCTTCACTTTGGTCATCATATGAATCATCATTGTTGTAGCCACTTCCACTTTGCTCACATTGATCATTATTGCTTTGCATTTGTTGGCCACGTTGTCTTCTCCTATTTACCATTAGATTGACCACTTCCATTGCATTTACTTGCTTTGGTCCTTGGATTTGCTGAAGCTGAGCTTTGGCAAGCTGGTTCATAGTTGTTGTTAACTCAGCTATGGCTTGTCCATGATGTTGGAGTTCCTTGTGAAGATTGATCACACTCGGGTCACCTTGAGGAATGTTTTCCCAACTTTGCCATGCTGAAGAAGTGTCAGCCATTTCATCAAGAATGTCACAGGCTTTTGCATATGTCAGCTTCATAAAATTTCCCCCAGCTAACTGGTTCACCACACATTGATTGTCGTTTTTATACCCTGGTAAAATGTCTGTTGGATCATAGCTTCTATCATGTCATTATTGGGGCATTCCTTGACCATAGTTCTATATCTCTCCCAAATTTCATGAAGGGGTTCATTGGGTTCCTGCTTGAATGCTAAGATCTCATCCCTTAAAGCAGCCATATGTCCCGGTGAGAAAAACTTTGCTATAAACTTGTCCCCCAACTCATCCCACATAGTGATGGAATGGTTGGAGAGTCTTTCGAGTCAGTCCAAGGATTTCCCTCTAAGTGAAAACGGGAACATTTGCAGTCTCAATTCATCCTCTGAAATGTTTGTTTGTTTGCTTCCCCAACAGGTATCCACGAATCCCTTGAGATGTTTATATGCATTCTGATGGGGAACACCTGTGAAGTACCCTCCCCCCCCCCTGCTCCAATAAAGTCAACATCATATTTGTAATCTAGAAATTACCCGTCCGGATTGAGGTGGGATGATAACTAGGGACTTTTACCTACTATTTACTCTCTTTTTCTTAGGTTTTGGGACAAAAATGCACTAAGGTATTCCCGAAAACTAATGCAAGGTGCTTATTTGTAAGGTTTGGATCAAATTGAGGCAAAGAGGACAAAACTAACTTAAAATGAGCCAAACTTGCACAGGCCATGGACTCAACAGTAGCGCTGACAGCGCAATTTCAAAGTTGCAGTGGAAGCTTGACCACTGGGGCGGAATTCTAAGAGGGGCAGCGGATATAGATTCAGAGAGCTGGATTTTCACCCATTTGGAACCGCTGACAGCGCAATAAAAGCGTGGCCGCAAAAACGTTAGTGCGGCCGCAGTGGGAAATCCGCTGAGAGTGGAATGTCAAGTTCAGAGAGCTATCAAAAATGGTCCATCACAAGAGTGCGGTCAGCGCTAATATTTCGCTATAGTGTTATGCAATTCCGTTGAGGAGCTCATAAATCCGCTGGGAGCGGCATGTCAAGATCAGAGAGTTTCCAGAAGTCCAACCTTGAAGAAGCGCGGTCCGCGATCTTAATTGCGCGGCCGCAAAAGCTGATCCGCTGGGGCGCTTATTTTCCTACTCACGGCGAAACCTCCGTAGGGGCATTTTTGTCCAGTAATTTCAGCTGTGTATAAATAGTTTTTTTCTCATTTTTAGGGTATCACATGTTTTAGAGAGCTCGTGAATAGCAGCCTTTTACCTTTTTGAGTAACTTTAGAATAGATTTCACTCTTAATCTTAGATTTTACCTTTGTATTTTACATTTATGGCTTTAATTTCATCTACTATTTAGGTTTCTTCCATGAATATGAGTAGCTAGACCATTAGCTAGGGTTGTGACCCAACCCTAGTGTGGGTATCTAATGGATCTTCAATTTTAGGGTCTACTTGTTATTGGGTCTGTGATATTTAGCTTGTTTCATGCTTAATCTACTGAATTAGTGGTAGCAAGCATTGATTCATGCCTTTTTGACTAGGGTTGTTCTTGAGAAAGATGACCCAAGTCTAGGTAAAATAGGCTAACAAGGAATTGGAGTGAATTCAAGAGATTGATAGCCCCAATTAAAGGGTATAACCTAGAGATAGTAATACCCGACTTGAGACAATTTCACATGCTATGTGGAAACACCCAATTAGGCTTGAGAAAGCCAATTCAGGCAAAGTCACCCAAACTACCGAGAGGTATAGGGTGAGTAATTGAGTATGAGGTAATATCACGAGCTCATAACCAACAAGTTTATCCTATATTTTAGATCCTGTTAGATACTCGCCTAGGTTGCATCCCTAGTTCCCCTTAATACTTGATAAAACCTTCACAAAACTATTGTAGTTAGCTTGTTATTAGAAATATTTAGTATTATAACTAGTATAGAATCATAACAACCCATGTTTAGAAGAGTAATTAAGAATAAAATACATTGCTAAGTAAGATAGGAACCCAACTCCAATCTTCTAACTCCCTGTGGATATCGATCCCGATCCTATCGGGTAAAAGCTACATCGACCCCGCCTCGCCATACTATAGTGGTATAGGTAGGAGCCGATCACTTTTTGAAGCCGTTGCCGAGGAGTTAAACGGTGTTGGCTATCTATTTAATTAGTTGTGTAGATTGTTTTTCTTTCCTTCTATTTTGTTAACTTGTGTGTTTCAATCGCTATAGGTACAAATGGTTGATCCTCTCAGCAATGTTATATCGGGGGAGGAGGTAGATGATAACGGGGACGATGAGTCGCATCTAGTACCTCAAGCTCAAAGACGAGACCGCCAGGCCAATGCCAATGAAAATATCTCAGACCCCCCCCCCCCTCTGCCTCCTCCAAGAGCAGCTCCTCGGGTGCTTCCAAATGAGGGATATGCTAGTGCAATTGTCCCACCAAGAATCTGGGTGGGCAATTTCCAGATCACGAATGTGATGTTGACATTATTGGAGCAGCGAGGATATTTCACAGGTGCTCCCCATCAGAATGCTTACAAACATCTTAAAGGATTTGTTGATACCTATTGGGGAAGCAAGCAAACCAACGTGTCAGAGGATGCTTTGAGGCTTAGACTATTCCCTTTCTCTATCCAAGGGAAAGCATTGGATTGGCTTGAACGACTCCCCAACCATTCCATCTCTATGTGGGATGAGTTGGCGGATAAGTTTATTGCTAAGTTTTTCTCGCCCGGACACATGGCAGCTTTGAGGGATGAAATATTAGCATTCAAACAGGAACCAAATGAACCCCTCCATGAGATTTGGGAGACATACAGAATGATGGTCAAGAAATGCCCCGACAATGACATGACAGAAGCTATGATTCGACAAACATTTTACCGGGGCATTAACACGACCAATCAGTGTGTGGCCAACCAACTATCTGGGGGAACTTCATGAAGTTATCTTGTGATAAAGCCTGTGATATTCGTGATGAAATGGCTGACACTTCATAAGCATGGCAAACCAATTTGCCAAGGCACAGCTTCAGCAAATCCAAGGACAAAAGCAAGTTCATGCTATGGAGGGGGTCAATCTTTTGGTCAACAAGCGAAGACAACGTGGCAAACAAATGCAAAGCAACAATGATCAAAGTGAGCAAGGTGTGAGTGGATATAACAATGATGGTTCATATGTTGATCAGAATGAGGATGTGATGTATGCAAACAATTTCCAAGGACAAAAGAGCAATGCTCCAAACCAACGGTGGAGATCTCAAGGGAACAACCAAAATTCGAACAATGAAGGGCAAGGAAACTCGAACAAAAATAACAACTCTAACAACTGGGGGAACAACAATCAGCATTGGGGAAGCAACAGCAACAATTGGAATGGGAATAATAATAGCAATTGGGGTGGAAAGGGTAATTGTGGGTCGGGCTTTCAAAGGCCCCCGATGTATCAACAACCCAACAATCCACCACCCTATCAATTCCAAGGCCAGAGTTCATCAAGCGATGATATGGGTCGGATCGAACATATGTTTAAACAGATGATGGATCGAAATGCGGATTCGGATGCTCAAATTGCCTCCCACACTACCTTTATCTGCAATCTTGAGGTCCAAATGGGGAAAATATCGAAAGCTTTGAACACTAGCCCTAAGGGGGCACTACCTAGTGACACGGTGGTGAACCCAAAGGGTGGGACCCGACAACAATATCGGAAATTCAATGGCGGTGACCACAAGGAGTGGTTGAGGTGGTGAAGCAAGTACTTCAGGGCAAAAGAGAGTTGTATGTGATGATGATGAAATGCAACAAGATGATGTTCCAATTGAGGTTGAGCAAGTAGTAAAGATCCAATGAATGGTGAAGTGAGGATTGGCATCAATGACAATGAGGAGGAAATGCAAAATGATGTGAACCGTCTAGGGAAAACGTAATTTACATACTGGAGCCGGTTGTGCCAAAAGCCAAGGCCCCATTGCCTAGGACTCCTCCTCCTTATCCTCAAAGATTGGAAAAGTAGAAGAATGAAAATCAGTTCAAAAAGTTCATAGAAATGATGAAGAGTTTGTCTATCAATGTACCACTAGTTGAGGCTCTTGAACAAATGCCGGGGTACGCCAAGTTTATGAAAGACTTGGTGACAAAAAAGAGATCCATGGAGTGCGAGACAATCAAAATGACCCACCAAGTTAGTGCAATTGTGCACTCATTGGCACCCAAACTAGAGGATCCCGGCGCATTCACTATCCCTTGTACCTTTGGTAGTGCGGACTTGCAAAGGCATTATGTGATTTGGGTGCTAGTATCAATTTGATGCCTTACTCTATCTTTTAAACTTTGGGAATTGTCCAACCGAGAGCAACTTCGATGAGACTTCAAATGGCGGATAGAACAATGAAGCGACCCCTGGGTATCATTGATGATGTTTTGGTACAGGTTGACAAATGTATCTTGCTTGCGGATTTTGTGATATTGGATTGTGAAGTCCACTATGAGGTGCTGATTATCTTGGGAAGACCTTTCCTAGCCACAGGGAAGGATTTGGTAGATGTGGAGGCCGGTGAACTCACCTTTCGGGTGGGTGATGAAAAGGTCGTTTTCCATGTATGCAAATCAATGTGGCAGCCAAATAGTACGGAGGTGTGCTCTTTTGTGGATCCGGTAACCGAAGTGATAATTAATGATACAAGCTCAATGATCAATGTGAAAGATCCTATGGAATTGGTCTTATTGAACCATGAGGATATTGTGACGGATGGCTTGGTTGAGTGTACTAATGCATTACAAGGCATGGGATCCTTTTCTTATGGACCTCGCAAGCTCTCTTTGGATTTGGAAAATCGGAAGACTTTACCAACAAAGCTCTCAATCGAGGAGCCACCAACCTTGGAGTTGAATCCTCTCCTACCACACCTCAGGTATGAATTTTCGGCCCTGCTTCTACTTTACCTGCTACACTTTCTACTTGCTTAACCTAAGTGCAGGTAAATTCCACTCTTGAAGTGCTCCAAAGGAGAAAGAAAGCAATTGGATGGACCCTAGCTGATATTCGGGGCATAAGCCCCGCCTTTTGCATGCATAAAATTATTCTTGAAAATGGTGTAAAACCATCCGTGGAACATAAACGGAGGTTGAACGAGGCAATGCAAGAGGTGGTCAAAAAGTAGATCATAAAGTGGCTTGATGCTGGGGTTATTTATCCAATCTCCGATAGTGCTTGGACTTCACCAGTGTAGTGTGTTCCGAAAAAGGGTGGTATGACCGTGGTGAAAAATGAAAAGAATGAGTTGATCCCCATTCGGACTGTGACTGGCTGGAGAGTTTGTATGGACTATAGGAAACTGAACAAGGTGACCCGAAAGGATCACTTTCCATTGCCATTTTTGGACCAGATGCTTGACAGACTTGCTGGGCGGGCCTTCTATTGTTTCTTGGATGGGTATTTAGGCTACAACTAGATTCTTATAGCCCTAGAAGATCAGAAGAAAACAACATTCACCAACCCATACGGGACCTTTGCCTTCTCTACGATGCCATTCGGATTGTGTAATGCACCCGCTACATTTCAACGGTGCATGATGGCGATATTCACGGACATGGTGGAGGACTTCCTCGAAGTCTTCATGGACGACTTCAGCGTGGTTGGAGACTCATTTGAGGAGTGTTTGCAAAATCTTAATAAGGTTCTCGCCCGGTGTAAAGAAACTAATCTTGTGTTGAATTGGGAAAAATTCTATTTCATGGTCGAAGAGGGCATTGTCCTCGGCCATAAGATCTCAAAAGATGGAATTGAAGTGGACAAAGCCAAGATCGAAGTTATCTCCAAGTTGCCCCCTCTGACTTCCGTTAAGGGAGTTTGAAGTTTCCTTGGGCATGCGGGAATTTACCAGAGGTTCATTAAAGATTTTTCCGAAGTGGTAAATCCCCTATGCAAGTTATTAGAGAAGGACACAAAGTTTGAATTCAATGAAGAATGTATGAAGGCCTTTGAGTTGTTGAAGTATAAGTTAACTACCACTCATATCATCACCGCACCAAATTAGAACTCTCCCTATGAGCTTATGTGTGACTCAAGTGACGTGGCGATGGGAGCGGTCTTGGGGCAACGGGTGAACAAAATATTTCACCCCGTGTACTATGCAAGAAAAACCATGAACGATGCTCAAGTTAACTATACCGTCACGGAGAAGGAATTGTTGGCTATTGTGTTTGCAATGGAAAAGTTTAGGCCCTATCTCATGGGAACCAAGGTGATTGTTCACAGCGATCACGCGGCACTCTGGTATTTGATGACAAAGAAGGATTCCAAAGCTAGGCTTATGAGATGGGTCTTGTTTATCCAAGAATTTGATCTTGAGATTGTTGATAGAAAGGGAAGCGAAAATCAAGTGGCCGATCATTTGTCCCGGTTAGAGGAGAAAGGTAGGCCAAAAGATGGTCTTGATATTAATGATGTTTTTCCAGATGAGCAGCTCCTTTCGGTCTCCATGCATGACATGTCTTGGTTTGCGGACATCGCTAATTTTCTCGTTGCCGGCATTTTCTCGTGTTAGCTCTCTTCTAACCAAAGGAAGAAGCTTAGATGGGACAGTTGGGATTACTATTGGGATGAGCCTTACTATTTTAAAATTTGCAATGATGGAGTGATTCTCCGGTGTGTCCCCGAGGAAGAACAAATGAGCATTCTTGATTCTTGTCATTCATCTCCCTACGGTGGTCATCATGGTGGGGCAAGGACAGCTTCTAAAGTTCTGAGTTATGGGTTTTATGGCCAACATTGTATAGAGATTCTAGTGAGTTGGTAAAGAGATGTGACGATTCCCCTCACAGCGATTCTTGAAGTTGACATATTTGATGTGTGGGGCATAGAATTCATGGGCCCTTTTGTTAGTTTGTGTGGTAATACCTACATTCTTGTGGCAGTTGATTATGTCTCAAAGTGGGTCGCGGCCGTGGCTTTGCCCAACAATGAAGCCCGGAGTGTAGTTTCTTTTCTCAAGAAGAAATTTTCACACGGTTTAGGACACCTCGGGAAATTATAAGTGACGGGGGGTCTTATTTTTGTAATAGGGCTTTTGATACGTTCCTTGCTAAATATGGGGTAAATCACAAGGTATGTACTCCTTACCATCCTCAATTTAGTAGGCTAGTAGAAGTTTCAAATAGGGAAATCAAGAGCATCTTGTCCAAGACCGTGAATGCCAATAGGACAGATTAGTCAAGGAATCTTGATGATGCGCTATGGGCTTACAGGACTGCATTCAAGACTCCGATCGGTATGTCCCCGAACCAATTGGTGTATGGTAAAGAGTGTCACTTGCTAGTTGAGCTGGATCACAAATCATTATGGGCCTTGAAGAGGTTGAATCTTGATTTGGACACCGCAACAAATCTCTGTGTTGAACATCTCAATGAGCCTGACGAATTTCAGTTTCATGTTTATTCAAGATCATCATTGTACAAGAAGAAAATGAAATATTTGCTTGACAAGTATGCCAAGAACGGGGAATTCAAAGTGGGTGATATCACGACCCAAACCGATGGGCCGCAAAGGGCACCTGGTACCTTACTCAACCGAGCACCAACGTTACGTATCTTTCTCATTACATCATCATATACATGTGACATACGAACCTAATAGGCCAACATAATCATTTATAAACTCAAAACATAGGCCGACAAGGCCGTACAATCTTTCACGTACACGACATATGTCTACAAGCCTCTAAGAGTACATAAAAGTCGTAAAGGTCGGGACAGAGTTCCGCCATACCAAACAATACACGTCTAAATCATACTAACCAAACAAGTAACTCCGAAGCAAATGGAGTGCACCAACATCTTCCGCTGAGCTGATAGCCTACTTGGAGGGCTCTCGACCTATCTATCGGGACCTACGGGAATGAAACGCAGCGTCCCCAGGCAAAAGGGACATCAGTACGAATAATGTACCGAGTATGTAAGGCAGTATACTGAAAGATGAAACCGAACTGATAATATAATAACTGCAGGTAACTGGAAGTCAAAGATAATCTGAAGATATGCGTACCTGCTGATACTGACTCAACTCTCTCAATATAGTAAGTAAAATAGTTGTCCGGCAATTAGACTGCTTATGGAAGGAATATCACGTTACTACTATTCAGGTGCTTGGATGAATTGTTGAAGTAATGTCTCAAGCGTTTGGATGGACTTACTGAAGCAATTCACATTGCTTATGTTACTACCTTTTAGCTAATGACTAAAGCCCTTTTCAATGTGATGACTAAGCCAAAGCCTTATAAAGTGGCTTGTAAGAGTCATCAATCACAAATTAAGTGGCTGCCGTTTTGGCATTAGTCTTTATCCAAAGACTTCAATAAATCCACCACTAATTATTAATTAATTAGGTAATGTCTCTTTACCTGGTAATTAATCAATTACCCGCATAATTAAAAATTATCTCAAATTAATTAAAATACCACTCACTCTTCACATACCTTATACACCTTATTATCATGGTTATGTGGTACCTCGTACAGCACTAGTCCATAAATACCGAGTATTTTAGCTCGGGCCGTATTTTATCCCAAAATACCAAATTTCAACGAAATTCATTTTCTTTGACTTTCTTCCCCTCTCACCTTCACGAATTTATTCATCACTTACAATCCTTATAATATCCAAATAATCTTTTCCTTGGATTGATGTCAATTACCTTACAACAAATTCAACGCACAATACTACAAGGTGCAACATCGTCGTAACTTAACACTGCGAAGCGTAATATCACTGTAATGTAATACTGCAAGGCATAACATCATCGTAATATAATACTGGGGGACATAATATTGACGTAATATTGTGGGGCGTAACATCATTCCCCCCTTGGGAACATTCGTCCTCGAATGTTGATTGATACTCTTATCATTTTCGTAACTTCTAGCTCTTGTGAATACCTTATTACTCTTTTTGCCATCTAAGCAGTTGCTCTGTGAATAAATCCAAAGTCTAGGGTTCCCCCCCCCCCCCCTAGTCTTTTTGCTCATATCATGACCTGTGGTCGAAAACTTCCTAATCTTGTAACTGTTGCTACCTTTCATCATGCAGCCTGTATAATTTTTACCCTGTAAGTGTGCCCAATCTCTAGGATTCATATGTAGAGCTTGATAAGATGTCCCTTTGGGTATATATATGAGTATATTGAAGTTCTTCGCTTGGTACTTTGTTGAATTCACGAATATTGCTATATCTAATCGCATATGTCCGTTTAGCCATCCGTATGAATTTATTTCCATAACTCTTACTTTAATTTATCGTTGCTGAGGTCTGCTACCAAATCCCTGCTTACTCTCGTTGCTTATTCCATATGTATAAATTTATATCCTTTAATGCTCCTTCATCACCGCTCATCTTTAGAATGATAGTCTAGTCTCATCTCATACTTTGTGACTTTTGTTCGTATATTGTTGATTCACCTCAATATTGATCTACAATAAAACACTGATAACTTAACCTTTTATGTAATATTGCTACTAGGATTCACGTTTTATCGGGGAACATCTGAAATGATTAGATTGATCCACCTGGGGCGATACCCTTCTTTCATAACTGTACCTCACAGCATCCCAATGCGATTCACCTTGCGTGGGTACTTTAATCCTGCCCAATTCATAAGATCCGTTTCTTTTCTTCGTTGAATCCTTACTCAATCGAATGCCCAAATTTCATCCTTTATCTATCACAATCACACCATTATTCTACTACTAGGGCAACATTTCATCTCTTCTAAATGCTACTTATAAAGAATAACTCCTTTGAGTTCATTCAGGATATACTGAGCTTACTATAACATAGAGAAGTCATCAACTCCCTTGTTTTCATGGGCCTAATCCTGAGGACTAATACATTCTCGTCTCCTTCTCACTGCCCTTTCTTATCCTTACTCCTGCCTTCCTAAAACCTTGTCGCTTTACTATACTTTAGCTTGCGACCTATACATATCTATTTATACTACTCGAAATATTCCTTCAACTTGCTTGAATTTCCTTGTGTTATTTTAGAACATCAAGAGAGACATCACATCGTTTCTAACTCTTCTTTACTCTCTTAGTTTGACTTTTTGATTCCTAGACTATAGGTTGGAAGATATGTTACTGAAGATGCCGCTATTATTCCTAGATATTGAATCCCTGTGCTTCTAGCCTCTTATCCGAAGTATGGACTACTCACGATCTTCTGCTTTTGAGTATCTCGTACGTTGTTCACCTTTACCTTACCTAAAAATTTTGCATTGTATCTTCTATCTCTTTCATGACTTCTGTTCCACGTAGGTGTAATTTACGTCCATAACTTTAAGGTCTATTATAATACTTGTACCTCTGGTGCATACACAACCCGGTGGGAGCTTCATACTGACTTGTTATGAGGTTGGTACTTTTCTGACCGGCTTTATCATAGGGCCGTTATAGAATATGGTTGTCTTACTATCCCTCTTATACCTCTGATATTAAGAGTGACCCTGTAATGTATTCAATCACGATTTCTATAATTTTCTAGGTCCAGTAATCAGATTCCTGATTTACTTTGTTGATGTAACTCTTTAGTTTCCTCTTTCTTCTGATCAGTTTTTATGTAGGCTTAAGCTACCTCCTGATATGCGGTTCATGCTATTAGTTCTTACTTTAGCCTTTTATGGACGCCGAGGAATATCAATAATAAAATCCTTTAATAATTCAATCCTTATATGACCTGGGCTCGATTCTTTCATTTAACGTATACCAGAATCTTCTACGGTTGTATATGATGCATGTAGAAAACTCCGAACTGTTAAGTGCGTTCATAACGTAACCAACTCTGGATCATTGATCGAATAATTTCTTTCATTCCATCTTAGCTTTCTTTCAAGGTAAGCTATTACTTTTCCTAGTCTTTATGCCCCCATGTTGCGTCCATACTTAGCTTATCTTAGTGCCCACACATGCCAGAGTTTTCGTGCAACTCATATAATCTCGAATATTACTCTTAATTTTACTTCTCGTTCATTAGCCACGGTAGGTGCCACTTTCCTTTGGAGTGCTTCCAATGTTATTTTGAGACTATTGTTACACGACCATTTCCTCTCTAGGTCATCGTGCTTTGGTTGAAGCCTTTTTTCTTATTTCCTCAACTAGTCTTTCATTGTGGTACTTAGGGAGGAGGATCCTCTGACTCTTGTAAGGCTACAAGCTTATCACATCATATGCTTGACGGAATTTTTGATGTTCTTCCACGCCTATAATTATCCATAGTTACATACCTCCACACCCTTGTACTTGTACGGTTGCTTCTGAACTAATATTTTGACTTCCTTTAGAGTGACATTCTCTTTTATTTTCGCAATACTCATATGGTACCTTTTACTATCCCAACTCTTATCTGAATATTTCTCAAGGCCATGATGTCATAACCGTAGAACTGAATTTCCCATGTTGGGGTTCATTCTGCTTATCTTGCACAATCTATTGATTTGCATGTATCCTTTTGTCTTGCCATAACTAGGCCCTTCCTGAATCAACTTACTAACTACTCGTTGTCCCACTCCCATATCAATATACCGTGTAATATTTCTTGGGTTATTTCTTTTGTCTTAACTTACATCTCGCATTGGTTCCTTGTCTATCACTAATATCTCGAGCAGGGACCCTTACTCCCTCTCCTTGACGTCGTGTTTGCATAATGTTCTGGAATTGCAGCATACATGTAGGCTTTAAATAAGTGAAATCTCATTTTTATCGCATTCTTCCTTTACCATTCCATAATTACTAGAACCACTTAATTCTTACTTATTGCCACATCACACAATATTCCCCCCTTTTAGGGGAGTACTGAGACTTGAAGCTATGACGACCTGCTTATAGATGTTTTTCGTCTTCATCTTTGGCGTCCTTTCACATCACCAATGACCCTTACTCTCCTTGCGATAATCCTTCTGTACCAAGGATAACAAAATTCCCTACTCGCGAGGATGACACTTTATGTAACTGGTACCTACAGTCCCTTAAGCATAACTTTTCTTACATTACTTGCTTTAGGGAAGCGTCTTCCAGAATGTCCATTCTCTGATTTTCTCCTGAATCTTCTTCTGTTGTCCATTATACTACTATTGGAGCAAAATCTGAAATTCTCATGATGCCGACTATTATCAAATCACTCAGTCCCTAATTCATGTTTAGTTTATCTTGTTCACCAATCCATATTGGTTTTTATTAATCTGGGGTTTTTAACTTTTCCTTCAGTTAGTCGCGTTGGAGTCACGAACTTATTTCTTAAAATGAGGATATGACTTTATGGACTATACTTTTTTGTTGTCTCAAAGCCTATCATCTCTTGTCTTTTCCTTTACTTGACTATAGATTCTGTAATACTGTCATCTTTTTTATCTACTGTTATCATCCATGTATCATATAATACTCATAATGCATCATTAACTCTCTTCTTACTTCCCGCTGACATTTTTATCTATTATTTTTTTCAAAAACTTGAACAAGACATTCTTTTGCTTTTAGCTCCCCTTGCTCCACCTGCTGGCTCTTCAGGTTTCCTAACATTCTTTCTCTACTAGGGATGGGAGCAATACCAAAGTAATATTTATCTCTTCGAAAATGTCAACCAACGCATACCTTCTTTCTCGTGTAAGAGGAGACATATTGGTAATGGATTAGTATATGGATTTCTTAGAATTGTTATGAGGAAGTAAGTAGTTGCATATTTCTCGTAGTATAGTATCTTCTGGTCTTTCTCGAGTCCTGTACCTTTTTGTGCCATGATACCTTCTAATAATACATTTACCGTTTCAAAAGAGGACCAAATGCAGACCAGTAATATTCAGGAAAAGCTGCCACAATTGTGCAGTAACTTGGCAATGCAAAAACAAATAAGAGTGGCTTTTTATTATTTCCCATGTAGGAGGCATTTACTTCATAGAACCAACCATCTTTCTTGTAGATTCTCTGAATATAAGTTTTAGTAGAACTCCAAAATGTCCTCCTTGATCTTCTCTGTTTCATTCTTTAATACTCCATTGCCGTCCAATCTCCCAATGTAATTGTATCAAACCATCCATTCATCATTTTGGGTTACTCTAATCGCAGTCGGATCCTACAATCCTGTCTTTTTCTTTAAACCATATCTGTTAGCTCCTATAGAGCATGACTGAGATAGGTGCGGCCGATCGTACGTACATCTATTACTATTGAAGGTAATTCAATATGCTTATATCTCCCTTCCTGAATGGTAATAAGGATAATATTTATTAACTGGGTACCTCGTACCCTTCTTCACCTCGCTTCCTTTACTTGTTACAACTCTTCTCTAACTTTCGACTCCGTCATTCCTTTTTACCGTAAAACCAGATAAGTATTCTTTCTAAAAACTCCTTATCAAGAACCATACACCTTTTAGTATACGCATTATCAGCTGAAGACTTCTCATTTACTCATCATAAGCAATATGCAAAAATCGAGTTCCTCTAACTCAACACTTTCAATACTATATCTCTTATCGATCATCTTTCTGAATGTAGGCATCATCTTATTACTAATAGAAGTTTGGAATTTGAATTCTTATAAATGAGCTCTACCACACGATCTAGAGTAAGAAGAAAGAGTGACAGTCCTAAATGCCCTGTAGACTCCTGCTTATAAGTGTGGTGCATGACACACCCATAAACAAGACTCTACTAGACACGGCTTGTAGACTCCCTAGGATAGAACTGCTCTGATACCACTTTTGTCACGACCCAAACCGATGGGCCGCGACGGGAACCCGATACCTTACTCAACAGAGCACCAATGTAACGTATCTTTCTCATTATATCATCATATACACGTGACATACGAACCTAATAGGCCAACATAATCATTTATAAACTCAAAACATAGGCCGCCAAGGCCGTCTTTCACGTACACGACATATGTCTACAAGCCTCTAAGAGTACATAAATGTCGTAAAGGTCGGGACAGAGTCCTGCCATACCAAACAATACACGTCTAAATCATACTAACCAAACAAGCAACTCTAAAGCAAATGGAGTGCACCAACATCTTTCGTTGAGCTGATAGCCTACTTGGAGGGCTCTCGACCTGTCTATCGGGACCTGCGAACATGAAACGCAGTGTCCCCAGGCAAAAGGGATATCAGTACGAATAATGTACCGAGTATGTAAGGAAATATACTGAAATATGAAATTGAACTGATAATATAATAACTGCAGGTAACTGGAAGTCAAAGATAATCTGAAGATATGCGTACCTGCTGATACTGACTCAACTCTCTCAATATAGTAAGTAAAATAGTTGTCCGGACCTATAAGGCTCGGTAAATATATATATATATATATATATATATATATATATATATATATATATATATATATAAAATTGCTATGCCGTAGTAGGCTCGCTCATAGGCGCTCGGCCATACTAGGCTCTGTATCTCGGCCACTAGGCTCGCTCATAGGTGCTCGGCCACAATAGGCTCGGTATATAACTTACCATCTGATCAAAGATTGTCCAATAGGGTCCTACCCATCAATTATAGCTCGATGGTAATGAAAATACTTTTAATACTGTATATATAAACTCTCTGCTCTCTTGACTGGAAGAAAGAAATACTCAAATTAAATATGAAGTCCCGATAAGGATAATATTGTAACTTATGAGACTAGGAAATGTACATAAGATTCAGGAATATGAATTTATCTATATACCTCGTTATCAAACTCATGTAATTATGGGATCATGCCAAAATGAAAGCAGGGCTTAGCCTTAACATACCTGGAGTAGGAAAAACTCCATATAATATTCTGTTGGAAACCTCCGTAGATTTAATTTAGGACCCAAAAATCGGATTAAGCTTCTGCGTTTTGAAACTGATGAACGAAATCAGTTTTGTTCTTGGTGTTGAAGTGCCTGGACGAATTGTTGAAGCAATGTTTCAAACATTTTGATGGATTTACCGAAGCAATTACATTTCTTATGGAAGGAATATCACGTTACTACTGCTTGGATGAATTGTTGAAGTAATGTCTCAAGCATTTGGATGGACTTACTGAAGCAATTCACATTGCTTATGTTACCACCCTTTAGCTAATGACTAAAGCCCTTTTCAATGTGATGACTAAGCCAAAGCCTTATAAAGTGGCTTGTAAGAGTCATCAATCCTTAATTAAGTGGCTGCCACGTTTTGGCATTAGTCTTTATCCAAAGACTTCAATAAATCCACCACCAATTATTAATTAATTAGGTAATGTCTCGTTATCCGGTAATTAATCAATTACCCGCATAATTAAAAATTATCTCAAATTAATAAAAATACCACTCACTCTTCACATACCTTATACACCTTATTATCATAGTTATGTGGTACCTCGTACGTCACTAGTCCATAAATACCGAGGATTTTAGCTCGGGCCGTATTTTATCCCAAAATATCAAACTTCAACGAAATTCATTTTCTTTGACTTTCTTCCCCTCTCACCTTCACGAATTTATTCATCACTTACAATCCTTATAATCTCCAAATAATCTTTTCCTTGGATTGATGTCAATTACCTTACAACAAATTCAATGCACAATACTACAAGGTGAAACATCGTCGTAACTTAACACTGCGAAGCGTAATATCACTGTAATGTAATACTGCAAGGCATAACATCATCGTAATATAATACTGGGGGACATAATATTGACGTAAGTTTGCAGGGCGGAACAGGTGATTTGGTACTACTCTTCAACTCCCGGTTGCGTCTCTTTCCGGGCAAGCTAAAATCCAAATGGAGTGGTCCCTTTGACGTAGTGTTGGTAACACCTTTTGGTGCCATTGATCTAAAGAACAAAAATGGTGAAATCTTTCGGGTGAATAGGCATCCTTTGAAGCACTACTTGGAAACGTTTGAGGATAGACACGTGGTGGCTTTGTTGAAGTTCAATTGATCATGGTAACCTGTGTCGTGCCGCGACGTTAAATCAGGTGCTTCTTGGGAGGCAACCCAAGTGATTTTTCTTTCTTTTTTCTTTCTTATTAGATTAGATTTTCTTGAACTAACTGGTTGTGAGGTTTGTGTAGGACTTGTTTGATGCAGTGCAGGACACAAAACTGGAAAAATTGGCTAAGTATGCACAAAACTGCGGTCGCACTCAAAATTCCGCGGTTAGCAGTGGAAATTCCGCGGGGGCGGATGCGGATTGGAGAAACTCAAAAATGCAACTCTGTGGATTTTATTCCGCGGTTGCGTCCAAATTTCCGCTGACAGCGGCCGGGTTTCACGGCAGCGATCAAAATACCACTGACGACAGAATTGTTCCAGCCACAGCTCCTCAAAAGACAAAAAGCACAGTGATGTTCTAAACGTCAATGCTAGAGAAGAGGAGGGGTGATTTGTGTGGTGTACGATTTTTGCGCGCACTAGATATAGAAGGACCAGGTTCTTCTATGTGTTCCAACCTCTACTGTTTGCGGAATAATAAATACATAAAGTAAAGAACACGGAGATATTTACGTGAAAAACACCTGGCTCAAAAGGTGAAAAAACTACGACCTACTTCCCAGTAAGATTTTCCCAAAGCTCTTTACTAAATCAGTGAGCGAAACAGAATTTACAATACTCTTTGTAAACCTAAGGATTACCTCTAATCCCTTTGTGGCAAACTAGCCTCTAGCTATTTGCGACAAACTCCAAGTCAGCTATAACTTGAAATACACAGTACCTATTACAGATGCTTCTAGATAAATCTGAAAAGGTACAAGTTGAAATCACCTACTACACATGAACTAGACTAAAAGACAACAGTTGGAACTGGTTCTTCTAGCTGGTTCAAGTAGCTTCAGAGTCGCACACTTAATTCTCACACAAACTGCTTGCTAATTTTGCTCTCAATTCTTGCTTAGCTTCTGCTTTTGTGCGTACATGTACAATAAGAACGCTTAACAATATATAGGATTAGTAGACGTGATATTTACTAGAATTATAATGCTACTCTTCCTTGGTGGAAGAGTTCTATTTAATCTCAACTCCTTATATCCTTTCTTATCTTGATTCTGTTCTTACTGAATAAGGAGTCATTCTCCTTATCATTTTGCAATCTTTTCGATCAGGAGATATCTCTTTAATTCCCAGATTTCATTTATCTCTTGCATGTTCATCTCACGTGCCTTTAACTCTGCATGTGTATGTCTTCGGTGATGGACCTGGTTCATCTTTGAGTTCCTTTGTCAATCTTCAAAACCATTCAATTTCTTAGGTCAACACGCGGTCATCGGTGAATTCTGCTGCCTCGCTAGGTAAGGCAGTGTGGGATCCTAGGGTTTAGTATAAATAGATGGGGCCTCATAATTTTACCCTTTTCTCACTTTAATATTTCACAGCCCATTTTTACTGTTCATAATATTCCCCACTGTGCATCTAAGCTCCTAGTCTTCATCCTACATCAAATCTAACTCTTGGTATGTTCAATTTCTTGACTCTAATTGTAAATTTTTCATCTTTTGTTTGCTTCTTCTTAATTTTTTCTTTTTAGTTGGGATATTATAGACCTAAATCACAAGCATGCTTAACCAACTGATAAACATGAATGGGTAGTGATTTTTTGTTGCCTAGTAGGGTTTTGGGTGTTCAATTTTACTTGATAATTGCCAAATTGTATAAGATTGACAAACCCTAGTTCATGAAAAATTGGCCAGTGCACGTCTATTTTGAATTCTGCTGCAGCGGACCAAATTCCGCGGTCAGCGGATTGTTGATTTGAATGAATTTTTTAATATGCCTTTTCGCTGCAAGGGCCAAATTTCTGCTGTCTGCGGTCCATTTTCCGCGGACATCGGAAGTCAAGTTCAGAGGATGGTTAAAATAGTCTTGCGCCCGTGTTTGTTTTTCCGCTACAGCAGTGAGACTTCCGCAGTCATGCCCAATTTTTTGCGCTCAGCGCTTTTCAACTTCAGAAGGTGGGTAGTCTGATCCCCACCTTTCCGCTACAGCGGTCATTTTTTCGCTAACAGCGGTTGGCATTCAGCTGCAGCAGACCTCTTTCCGCTGATAGCGGTCTTCGATGTTAACCTTCTGCAACATATACTTGTTTTCATCTAATGTGTAATTGTATACCATATGCTAATGAGCTTTCATTGATCATGTGTGCAGACAATGGTTCGATCGAGAGATGGCCAGGACAAACAACCCGGAAGGGGAGATTCCTCTCGGGGACGGGGAAGGGGTAAACAAGAAGCAGCATCCCTAGGCCCAAGAAAGATAATAGGAAACAAGACAACACTTCGGAGGCCCACTCCAGACCCCTCAGAGTTAAGTGAGTATGTTCCCTCGTGGGAAATTTTGGAAGGGGATAGTGGCCCAGCCCACGCGGAGGCACAGTCCCAACCTAGGCGTCTTGTGAATGAGCCCACAACCTCAGACTCTTCAGATAGCTTAGGGTTATCCAGTGATACTCCACCTCCTCCGGCCCCTAGTGAAGCAGTTCTATCCACCACACCTGCTCCAGTGGACCTTGACATTTACGATGAGGATGATTCCCCAGATGATGGTAGGCGTGGTGATACACAAACAGGGGGGTTACTCAGGTCTCGGAATCCGATAGTGTGGCGGGACTAATTCGTCTCCGAACCAGCTGATCATAAGTTTAGAGAGTGGTGGCCTTAGAGGTCACTTGTATTACAGAGACCTTTTATTGAGAGGGAACTTCTACCCCACAACCCAAACGTCAAAAGGCAATTCAACGAGAGAGTGGGGTGGAAATTCTTCAACAGCAACGTTCCTGAGGCCCATGAATTTGTGGTCAAAAAATTTTACGCCAATGTTGCCCACATCAAAAAGGGCACATACCTGACCCAAGTTCGGAACAAGAAAGTACTGTTCATGAGGCACTCAATGATTATGTTGGTTTCCACCATGAAAATGAGACCCTTTACTTGGAGAAGGTGGAGTTAGGTGAGTTTGCTCGCCCGTGGCTGGCCTGTGATTGCTATTCATGGTACCACTCCGGCGTGGCTGACAGTAGGAGCTACTATCTTCAGAAACACATTGAGTTTTGAGGCAAAAGGCTGGGCGACATTTGTATGCAGCAGGATAGACTCCACCTTGCATGACAATGACATGCCACTTTCTCGTGCTCTTATTATGGGGGCCATTATGGCAGGGTTCCTAATCAACATTGGGAATATCATGGCAAGGGTGATCAACAGGACAATCTAGAAGAATGAGCACTCATATCCCTTCCCGAACTTCCTCACTATGTACTTCCAGGACCAGGGAGTTGAGTGAAGGGACTTTGATCAGAAGGTGAAGCCGAAATTGCCATTCTCCTGGTACAATTTGAAGGGCCCGGATAACCCCAAATAAAAGAGCAAATCCACCTCTCCTACAGGTTCTGAGTCTTATATTGCTGCTGAGGGGTCCTCTGCTGCCATTCCACAGCCTCCATCCGGTCCATCTACCTCCATTCTTGCATCAGTTCCCTCATCTTCCACATACCCTCAGACTGCTCTGAGGGTGAACCAGACATTGGCAGGTATCAGCAACTGGTTGCAGGTAGCTTCTTCAAAGCTATCTGATTTATCCATTGACGTTGCAGCCCAGGCAGCCCCTACCCAGATCCAGTTACCTCCAACATTGGAGGAGACTTTGAGGAGCCTAGTTGAAAATCAAAAGCAGTTCTTAGAGTCCATGGGCGCACATGACAAGCAAATCAAGTCTTTGGTTAAGGCAGTGAAGAAGATGAAGAAGAGTCAGGAGGATCTGAAGAAGGAGGTGACCAAGCTCACTACAACGGGGGACATCCCCCTTGATTTACTCTTAGGCATACCCTCCCCTGCAGCTCTGTCGGCCCAGCCATCTCAGATGCCAGAGCAGGAGGTTACTAGTCCACCAGTGAAGAGAGGAGTCATCCCCCAGACAGATGATATGGAGATACAGCTGGAGGAGCAAGAGGGAGATGCATCCACCCGGCCACTGAACCTTGTCATAGTGCCTGTCGTTGATCCTACCACTGCAACTGACCCAGTCCCAATGCAGACAGAGGTACCTTAGGTAGTTCTCTGTTTCTCTCTATCATTCCCCTGCTCTATTTTTGCATTTAGCATTGAGGGCAATCTAATCTTTATTTGGGGGGTGGCCTCATTTGGTGATTCAGACATTTGGATAATATTTTTTTGTTTGGTCTGTAATAACTCGTAATACTATTTTCTTTTCTTTATTTGCATTCCTCGTACTTAATTTCCGTACATTTGGTATGTATATATAAAGTTTCCTTTTCATGTATATATTCATTTCCCTCTGATGTATATTTCTCTTAATCCCCTATTGTACATATTCGTTTTTACTTTACGTATCTTTACTTTATAACTTCTTTTATAATTTCCCTTTATAGTTTAGCTTCTTATTTCCGTTAGTATCTTTTTTTGAACTTATAGCTTCTTTTTAATTTTTCGTTTATCAATAAGCCTTTGGTTTTCTTAATGCCACAGTTCTTTCCAAGGGCGGAAATTGTGTGAACCGGGTGTCTCTTCCCTACAACGGATGGTGTGACGACCTTCTTAAGGGATTGAGTCTGTTTTTTGTTTTGTTTTTGTTTTTATTTTATTTGGTAATAATGAATAAATGTGAATCGAGTAAGCTTCACTTGGCACCAACATATTTACATTTGACCTCATGGTTAGAGACAAGTGGTACACGAGTCTAGTTCTAGTTGTGACCCTTAGAATCTTGAGTTGTGTAATACTATCATCAATTGGTGTTGTAGCAATATGTGAGTTTTCAATCTAAGCTAGAAGTGTTTTGGGCCCTCGACTATATTCTCTTTAACGATCCTGTGGCTTGAGATGTGAGGTTTAGAATTGCAAATCCCAAATGTCGTGCCAACAAGTCTAGAACTTGCCCAAAGTGTTTTTCTAGGCGAAATTCTAAGTGTAGCTCGACTTGAGAAGTGATTATAGGCTCTCCTTGGTTCCCTTTTGAAATTGAAGACATCCATAGCCTACCACTATAGTATCCTTAGTTATCCCCTTTTGAGCCTAAGCCTTTTCGTTCAAAAACCACATTACAAACCTTCATTCGTTCCATAATGACTCTCTCTTGGCACCCAATCTTTCCTGAGCACTCATGATGAACAATAGTCAAAAACATATGTTTGGGGTAGAGACAAGGAAATTCAAAGTGATATAAGGTTCAAGGAACACGAAAGGAATTGATGTAAAAGGAAAGGCAAATAAAAGGTTGAAAAGCCAAAAATAAACAAGTGAAAAAGAAAAGTAAAGACTAAAAGGATTTAATGAAACAATGTTGAAAGGCTTGGAATGATGAAAGAAAAAAAAAGAGCCTCAAATAGAAGAAAGAGAGACAATGAGTCTCTCTAAGTTCCCCAAGGAAGAGAAAATGACTCAAAGAGACAAGAAAAAAAACATGAGCCAAAGTGTGAAAATGGAGTGCTTAAGGAAAGATGTTCTATCATAGTTCATTATGCCCGAATTTGATCCAAAAAAGCCTTCATTACATCCCATTAAAGTCCTATAGGATTTTAAGTCGAGTGAGCTTAAATTAGTAGTGATTTACACGAAAGGAAAGCCTATGGTACTTAGAGTCGGACTTGAGGCATTCTTTTGAGAGTGAAGAGCGCACTTCTTGATAATCCCGGTTTTAAGCGTACATTCTATAAGGTGAGATGAGCTCATGGAGAGTAAAGGAGAAAGAGTCTGGGATCCACAGTGACTTACGTGAGAGAGCGAAGCTCTTTGATGAATTGAGTCAACTCTTGAAACTTTGGTGTCACATTAGATCTGGGGAACTAAGAAAGTCATTGCATAATGTTGTCAATAATGCATTTGTATTTAGGGTAACTGTTAGTCCCAATTGAAGCTTGGTGAAGTTACATTTGAACAGCTGAAATTTTACTTCTTTTTCTTGTGGAGGTGGGAATTACCTTGTTTGCTTGAGGACAAGCAAAATCTTTAGTTTGGGGGGGGGTTGATAACTAGGAATTTTTACCTACTATTTGCTCTCTTTTGCTTAAGCTTTGGGACAAAAATGTACTAAGGTATTCCCTATAACTAATGCAAGGTGCTTATTTGCAGGGTTTAAATAAAATTGAGGAAAAGAGGCCAAAACTAACTTAAAAGGAGCCAAACTTGCACAGGACATGGACTCAACAGAAGCGCTGACAGCGCTATTTCAACACTGCAGCGGAAGCTTGACCGCTAGGGCAGAATTCTAAGAGCGGCAGCAGAAATAGATTCAGAGAGCTGGATTTTTACCCATTTGGAACCGTTGACAGCGCAATAAAATCGCAGCCATAAAACCTTTAGCGCGGCCGCAGTGCGAAATCCGCTGAGAGCGGAATGTCAAGTTTAGAGATTTATCAAAATTGGTCCATCACAAGAGTGCGGTCAACGCTAATATTTCGTTGCAGCGTTATTTAGTTTTGCTGAGGCGCTCATAAATCCGCTGGGAGCGGAATGTCAAGATCAGAGAGTTGCCAGAAGTCCAACCTTGAAGAAGCGCGGTCCGCAATCTTTATTGTGCAGCCGCGAAAGTTGATCCGCTGTGGCGCTTGTTTTTCCACTGACAGCGGAACCTCCATAGGGGCATTTTTGTCCAGTAATTTTAGTTGTGTATAAATAGTTCTTTTTCTCATTTTTAGGGGATCGGATGTTTAATAGAGCTCGTGAATAGCAGCCTTTTTACCTTTTGGAGTAACTTTAGAATAGATTTCACTCTTAATCTTAGATTTTACCTTTGTATTTGACATTTATGGCTTTAATTTCATCTACTATTTTGATTTCTTCCATGAATATGAGTAGCTAGACCCATTAGCTAGGGTTGTGACCCCATCCTAGTGTGGGTATCTAATGGGTTTTTAATTTTAGGGTCTACTTGTTATTGGGTATGTGATATTTAGCTTGTTTCATGCTTGATCTACTGAATTAGTGGTTGCCAACACTGATTCATGCCTTTTTGACTAGGGTTGTTCTTGAGAAAGATGACCCAAGTCTAGGTAAAATAGGCTAACAAGGAATTAGGGTGAATTCAAGAGATTGATAGCCCCAATTAAAGGGTAGAACCTAGAGATAGTAATACCCGACTTGAGCTAATTTCACATGCTATGTGGAAACACCCAATTAGGCTTGAGAAAACCAATTCGGGCAAAGTCACCCAAACTACCGATATGTATAGGGAGAGTAATTGAGTGTGAGGTTGTATCACGAGCCCATAACCAAGAAGTTTATACTAGATTTTAGATCCCATTAGATACTCGCCTAGGTGTAAGTTGCATCCCTAGTGCCCTTTAATACTTGATAAAACCTTCACAAAAATATTGTAGTTAGCTTGTTATTAACAATCTTTATTATTATAACTAGTATACAATCATAAAAACCCATGTTTAGATGATTAATTAAGAACAAGATGCATTGCTAAGTCGGATAGGAACCCAACTCCAATCTTCTATCTCCCTGTGGATCTCGATCTCGATCCTATCGGGTAAAAGCTACATCAACCCCGTCTCGCCATTCTATAGTGGTATAGGTAGGAGCCGGTCATGGGACAATCGCACTAGCATAACCTTCATTTGGAAGCACCCGAGGAGCTGCTCGCGGAGGAGGTGGGGGAGGGTCTAGAATATTTTCATTGGCCTGGAGGTCTCTCCATTGAGCTTGAGGCACCAAATGAGCCTCATCATCACCATTATCTTCTACCTCCTCCCCCGGAAGAACATTACCGAGAGGATCAACCATTTGTACCTAAAGTAATTAACACAAACAAGTTAGTAAAATATAAGGAAAGAAAAACAATACACACAGCTAGTCAGATAGATAGCCTAAACCGTTTAACTCCCCGGCAACGGCGCCAAAAAGTGATCGGCTCCAACCCTGCACCACTATATAATGGCGACGAGGGGCCGATGTAGCTTTTACCCGAAAGGTAGGATCAATATCCACAGGGAGTTATAATTGGTTGGGAATTGGTTTCTATCTAATCTAGATATGTGCTTTGTCTTTAATTACATTTCTAACCATGAGTGGGTTTTGTTTCTATTCTAGTTTAATGTTATTGATTGCTGAAAATAAACTAAACACAATGTTTTTGTTGGAGTTTTCTCAATTGATAAAAAGAACTAGGCAAGTGACTTACACCTAGGCGAGTATTTAATGGGATTCAGAATTTAGGACCAGTTTATTGTATCTGGGGTCGTGGTATAACCTCACACTTAATTACTCACTCTATACCTCTCGGTAGTTTGAGTGACTTTGCCTAAATTGGCTTTCTCAAGCCTAATTGGGTGTTCAAACAGTGCAAGTGAAATTGGCTCAAGTCGTGTATTATTATCTCTAGGTTTAACCCTTTAATTGGGGCTATCAATCTCTTGAATTCACCCCAATTCCTTGTTAGACTATTTTACCCAGACTTGGGCCATCTTTCTGAAGAAGAGCCCTAGTCAAAAAGGTGTGAATCAGTGTTTGCAGCCACCAATTCAACAGATAAAGCATGAAACAAGTTAAATATCACTAACCCATAAACAAATAATCCTTAAAATTAAAGACCCATTAAATAACCACACTAGGGTTGGGTCACAACCTTAGCTAATGGGTCTAGATACTCATAATTAAGGTAGAAATCAAAGATGGAGATGAAATATAAGCCATAAAAGTTAATTACAAGAACAAAATCTAATATTATAAGCTAAAGATACTCATAAATTACTCAAAGTGGTAAAGTGATGTTGTTCACAAGCTCCCTAATACATAAGATAACCTAAAAATGTGAAAAAGATCTATTTATACACAGCTGAAATTACTGAACAAAAATGCCCCTACGGAGGTCCCGCTGTCAGCGTAAAACTGGGCGCCTCAGCGCATGGACATTTGCGGCCGTGCAATAACGAGCGCGATCTGTGTTTTTCTTCACTTGAATATAGTTTGGAGTTAGTTTCGCGGACCGCGTAAAAAGAGTCGCGTCCGCGTTGGAATCAACCGCGACCGCGTAAAATGCTAGTTGACTACGTCTTGCAATTTTACTCCAACTCTCTGAACCTTAACTCTCGCTCCCATCAGAAAATCAACCGCCTCAGCGTCAGGTGGCATTGCGGCCGCGCAATAGTGATGCAGATCGCGTTCTTTGCTTGGCCCAAGAATGCAAAGTCTCTGATTATTGATATACCACTCTCAGCAAAATTTCCTTCGCGGCCGCGTTATTGTAATGCGGCCAACAATGAGCCCAATTCCATCTCTCTAAACTTCATTTGGCTTGGCCCAACATCGCTCTTGTGCCATTCTTTGGGCTTGTGCAAGTTTGACTCCTCTATGAGTTCATTTTGGCTTCTTTGCCTCATTTTGATCAAAACCTGCAAGTAAGCACCTTTAGTTAGTTTTCGGGAATACCTTAACGCATTTTTATCCAAAACCTAAGAAAAAGAGAGTAAATAGTAGGCTAAAATCCCTAGTTATCACATGTTCCATGGGAGACTCGTATTGCGGGTGCTGAGGGTAGGAGTTTAGGGTAACACGAACGGTTTCTAGTTGAAATTGTGGGACTTGGAAAGTGAAAGTTGACGACTCAAAGCATGGCCTGGGCACTGTTGGTTGTGCCGTAGTAGAAACTGGTGGTGCGGTGAATACTGTGGAAGATATTCCTGAAGACAGTTCCTAAGGGCGAACCTCAAAAGGCATATGGGAGAAATTAGCTGATATAGTGTGGTATCCAAACGGGATGAATGGGTTGGTCATCGGGATGGGGTCGTTGGTGGTTCCTCCCGTCATGGGGAGAAATTCAGGAAATCCAGGGTTTGTACTAGGTGGTTCTCTACCAGTTGACCAGGCATCCCACATTTCTAACATACGGCAATGCAACCTTCTATTTTCTTCAGCAGCTGCTGATTCTGATTGTGGATGGCTGATACCAGGCTATCCTCGGGCTCAATAATGGGTAAATGAGTTTCGGAGTCCATGTCAATACTTCCTTTGGATCTTGTGAAGTAAGGATGGGAAGCCAGATTACCACAAAACCAACCACCTAATATAGGACCTGTCTCATTTGCACACACAACAACCTGGTTAGTTTGAGACATTTAACAGATAGGGAATCGCATATTGGGGATGCAATTCACCTGAATAGTTAAACGTTTCTAAATGTTTTTGCAACGGTTGTGTGTTTCACGCCGGCTTTTCTATCTCCCTTTTTTTGCTCTTTCATTTTATTTCTCTCTTTTTCTCTCTCCTTTTTTCTTTGATCATCCTTTTTTATCGCTATGATCGAATCCTATGGGGATTGCCTACGTATCATGACGCCGCATGAATCAGATTATTACGTAGTTCAAGAAATAAATGTGAAAATAGCAAAAGACATTTTTTTATTAACAAAACAACTTTTATTTTGGTTTTCTATTGCAATGACTTAAAAGTACTGACGACTACAAAAGAAAACATACAGACTCGAAATAAACTACAAAACAGCTTGAACAAAACTCGAGAAAACAGTAAAGTACAGACTCAAAAAGTGGAAATTCAAATGTACATAAGAGCCTCCACTAGTTCTCTAAGAGCCTGCGGGGCATCAATCGGTCTTTGCGCGGGCCTTCATGCAATATCTTCCTGAAGGATGTCTAGGTCAGTCATCACTTGGTGAACGAAGGTCATCACGGAAGCAAAAAACATAGACCTGGTCATGTCTTCGCATTCGTGACATTTCATTACGACATAATCGGCTATCTCTTTAATTCTCATCCTGATGACACCCTTCTCTTGAAGTAACCGTCCGATTTGCTGGACCTGAGCTTCCAACACCTGTGTATCTGTGTTGCTTTGGTCTTGCAACTATTGCATACTTTCTTCTAGTCGACAAATCCATGCGTAGCAGTGCTCTCCTTCTGCCTTAAAATCCTTTGTTTGTTGGACCATTTCATTCTCAAAGGCGACTAGCTTTTTCTTCAAAGTTGCTACTTCTTTTTCATATTTGTGCTTCAACTGGTGGGATAATTCGGCATGTTCTTCTGCACATTTGGCCAACTTTTCTTGAGCTTTAGCAAGTCCTTTTCGGCCGTCGTCAAGTCAAAACCATAGTCATGCACTTTCCACCTTAGGTTGGTTATAATTTTCTCATCTCTCTCACTTCTTACCGGTGTCTCGGCGGCTATTTTCATTTTCAGGATTTGGGCTCGGAGGGCTTCATTTTCCCTATCCAACCTCTTCTTTTTCCCTTCATCCTCAGCAACCTACAAACTACTATCAAATTTGGTTTTTCCAATTTGTTCTTCTAGTTTGCTTATAGTAGTTCAGTATTCCTTTTCTTTAGCTAACCAAACCCATTATTCTCGCGCTCTGTCGGTGAATTGTTGGACATGGGGCCTTTTGTCGGGCTGTTATGATTCTTGATCGACCCGAACTCTCTTACCATACCATGCGGTGTAGTTGGATTCTACTTCACCCGTGGACAAATCACGTACTTGAGTTTGTGGCTCCAGGAACCTACATTGGTGCCAAATCTGGTGAACCTTTTCTTTTGAGAATGTGGCTTTTGGGCATAGTTTAATAACCTGTGGACTCAAATCTTCATCATGAAGGTCTGTTTTGTATCTTCCCAATTGGCGTAGGACCCGATGCAGAGCATACGACTGAATACTCCAAACACCTATCAATAAAAGAAAGCACACTCTGGTAGATAACCTCGTTGACCGGGATCCAACCTAAAGTCCATTCAATTCGATTTGCAGTCAAAGAACCCAAATACGCGAACCATGCCTCAGTAATTTCTGGGAACTCATGACCGTTTACCCGGTTTCCATATTCTTCAATGCAATTGAGTCTGGTTAGACCGTAGTTCATGTACCCCGGGCGATGACAAAGATGTTCTACCAACCACATTTGCAAAAGCAAGTTGCAACCCTCAAAAAACTTTGTCCCAGCTCGACAAGCGGTTAAAGCTTGGTAAATTTCTGCGAGAATCATCGATATGATAGTTCCATTGGCCTTTTTTACCATAAAGTCGACCATTCCTGCAAGCCTCGATTCTATATGTCTGTCACTCCTTGGGCATAACATAATGCCTAAAAATGCCATTACGAAGGCCAAACCTCTGCGTGATTCCCATTTGTTTTTATTTCCCTAATGACTCAAACCAGTGTCCGGAGCCTCAAATTCGTGGGGGTCCCTATACTGGCGGTATAAGAAATGGAATGTGCAGAATCCTCCGTCCAAATTTTCATCTTTAACCTGTCGGCTAATACTCAGAAGGTGTCCAAAAACATATGAGGGGTTACAGCTCTTGGTGCTACTGGATATTGATGCCTTAGATTCCCGTCAAGACCAGCATACCCTGTCATCTCCTCTAGTGTAGGGGTCAACTCAAAATCAGAGAAGTGGAAAATATTGTGTGTTGGGTCCCAAAACGGTATCAAGCTTCAATTATATCAACCCTTTGTTTAATTTTCAGAAGACCGGTGAGCCCACCTAAAGCCTTTGTCATAGAACGCTTGCCGACCTCCCCCGGGTCGTTCCACCACATGTGGAATCCTAGTGGAATCTCATCTACGACTCGAAAAGATAAATTTTCAACAGTGCTCATCCTGCATATTTTTATTTAAGGCGAGTGGTTAAAATACGTGGATTTTGTTTATATATATATATATATATATATATATATATATTAAAAAGATAACCTAAAACGACTCAAGGTCGCCTTTGCAAATACGGCCCTTCAGCACTTCAGAAGGGAAGATTTTAGGGTTGTGCTTGCTAAGTGGCAAAAATTAGAAAAGGGGCCATAGGTGGCTATTTTGCAAAACGGCCTTCTGGCGTCCCGTCGGGATATTTCTGGCTTTTTGGGCAAAAACAGCATCACCTAGATTAATGTATGACGACATTGTTTCATTTTTTGTTTTTGTTTTTGTTTTTGTTTTCTTCTTCTTTTTTTGCAAAAGCGGGGCTGGACCCGATGAGGGTTGCCTACATATATCACATCCGGTGAGAATCAAACTTGCGTAGTTTGGTAAGTTTTTACGCACAGAAAAGCATGATTTATTTTGAAAATGACACCCTTTTTTTTTCAAAATTTCGGTAGAGTTTCGGGATTTTTCGAATATCGGGATTTTCAGAACCGAGTGTCTTTCTATCCTACCTCTCTCTTGGTTATTCTTGATTTCTTCCCCTACTCTAGAAGTCGGTCAGCATATAAGCCAAAACAAATAAATGCACAAGTAGCACGCAAAAATGCATCAGGATGGTCTTTTAATTTTGGGTGCACCTGTCCTAGACGGACCCAACCCCTGTGTTGAGTCCCCAAAGTCAAATGCACGTGATGCTAACAACGTGCCTACTAGAATCTGACATGAGGCTATGTTATTCTAGATTTAAAACGTGGGTGTATTGTTCTAGATCTGGCTTACCTGAGCGGACAACGTGTCGGGGGGGGAGGGGGGAGGGGCAGCGTATCGGGAATACAGAAGCTTCACCGGCTTTGAAACTTGTCCGATCCTCGTTCTAAAATTAGGATATGACTAACAGAAAAGAAGCCACGCGAAGCGCACGCTTCCCATAAGATTTAGAAGACTCAGAGAGAAGAAGCGTAACAATTTATATACAGTTCACATGATATCAAAGCAGTAAAAGACGGCATTTAGCTCATTAGGCTCAAACACGTAAAAATCGGATAATCAAGAAATCCAAGTATCACACTTATTCTAAGCTCGAATTCTTGAACCCTGAACTAGAGATTCTGGGTTCGATCCCCAGCAGAGTCGTCAGAGCTGTCACACCTCCTTTTCCTGAGGGGGATAGGGAGTTTTTCCAATTGAAGTGACATTATTCGAAATGGGATTATTAATTGATTTCAGAGTCGCCACTTGGGATAATTATTTTGGTGTCCCAAGTCACCGATTTATTTTAAAATCCCAAATCGAGGAAATATTTTCCTCCGTTTTAAAGTCTGCGAAAACCAGAAGACCGGGTAATGAATTCTGTTAACCCGGGAGAAGGTGTGAGTCACTCCCGAGTTCCGTGGTTTTAGCAGGGTCGCTTAACAATTAATACTTGGCCTAATTATCTAATTAATTACATATTTAGAACCTATTTGGCAGTTTTTAAACTTTTAACCGCTTTTAGTATTTATGGAATTATTTTTGGAATAAGTCACGATGTCGTACACTTGTCGTTTTGGTACACATTGCATACCGCGCCACATGAAATGCACCTGCGATTTACGATATGTTTATTTTTATTATTATTTAAAGTTATGATCGAGTCACATGAAATGCACACTCAAATTAGAGATTACGTATCACAACTACGCCACGAAAACCGTACTCATAATCGTGATGATTTAATTATATGCCTAAAGCAAGCTACTATGTTCATGAGTTATTTGTATGGCAAAGGAATTGTTGGAGTTGAGATTTCGGTTCTTTTCATACTGACTAAATCTTTGAAACGTGATTCGAACCAGGAGCTTAGAGACGATTTCGAGCTATTGATTCATTGGGAAGTAATCTAACACTTACGTACTTGAATTACTAGGAAATGGCAAGACTAAACATAAAAGCAATTAATAATTCCTTATACAAATTTCTACAAGTTAATATTGCATCCATTAACATATTTAAATGGGTCTCTTTTGACCCTTAATGAACGTAGGGGTGGGCCTCAGGTCAAGGCCCAAACTTATGAAAAATTGAAAAAAAATATATCTATAAGACAAACATATAAAAAAATACATATTTAAATATGAAATTAACAAAAACATTTTATAATAAAATACATATTAAAATAAAAGTATCACATACGTTTCTGAAAATTATAATGGCAGAGTCTTGTCCCTAAAACTTTATATCTAAACTAATCAGTTTCTTATTTAAATTAATAAAGTTTCACATGCAATAAATTCTATCATTCCAATGCAATCATCTTTTTACTCTCAACGGTAACTAAGTTACATGAATCAATAGTGAATTACAGGAGTTGGGTGACATAACTGCAAGATGGAGTGTTGGACTATTTTATTCGATTTTGAGATATTCTAGCTTTGTACCATACGGCTGTTGTAAGAAACTAAGTTTCCTTGACATGCACGGTATCATTGACCCACAAATAATCTGTTTAAAATAACACTTATATTCACTATTTTAAGTAATCTGGATTGCATGCAGAAGTTTGCTCTCCTACCTTTCCAAACTCTAGTACTCAAGAAAATAAGACCTAATAATATTCTCATATGTTTGGTGCTTCAACAAAAAGAAAGTTAAAGGAAGCTCAATAAACATATTAAAGAAATAAAGACTCAACCTAACAACACTAATACACATAATTACAGAATAAAAATAAATGATAGAAAATGAGACCTAATAATATTCTCAACGTAAAGGTAATAACTATTAAACATTTAATTTATAGGATGGAGAGAAAAAGATCTAATTATAAGATAGAGAAGTAACTAAACAAAATGCAAAGAAAATAAAAAGCTAGAAATTGATAAATATATAAAACATACTCCATTGGGTTGAAAAATAATGAATGATTACAACTGAAACTACAAATTAGTAACTAAAACGTGTGCTACATCCTACATCCTATAAATATATAACTAAGGCATCGATGGTCAACAATATGAATATTAACAAATTATCACAAATAATATAGAAACTTTGAGATAAAATCCATATACATATCTCAGAACTGGTGTCACATACTCACGAACTGTTTAAGAGATCACTAAATACAAAGGTCTGAAATAAGTACATATGACTGTCTTTGAACTATAAGATGAGACAGAGCTGAAAGTGAAGGGTAGAAGTTGACGCCAAGGCCCACAAACTCTGCGGGTCTACCTCGATGTCTCCTGTATGAACTGATGAAATGCTCCGACCGTCAGTGA
>ML284456.1:1581-35915 GCA_005239495.1 Nicotiana undulata
TATGCACGAGGGGACATTCCGTGCCGAGTGTTATTATATATGCACGAGGGGACATTCCGTGCCGAGTGATTGTGAGGTTATGCACGAGGGGACATGCCGCGCCTTTCCTGTTCATTATATGTTGGAGAAGCTATATTTCAGCCTTGTCTTTACTTTTCATTTATTACCTTGTACTGATGTGCTAGTATACTGTTACCCTATCTCCCCAGTATGTTCTCCCCATATCTGTCTTACTTGCTTATTTCTGTTGCCATTTTTCCTGCTATTATATATAATTGTACAGGTACATGTGTTGTGTTGGTCCTAGCCTCGTCCTTACTTCACCGAGGTTAGGCTCGACACTTACTCAGTACATGGGGTCGGTTGTACTGATGCTACAGCTGCACTTCTTTATGTTGTGCAGACTACGAAGCCGGACCTGGAGATCACTGACGATCGGAGCATCTCATTCAGACACACAGGAGACTCGAGATAGACTCGCAGATGTTCGTGGGCCTTGACGTCACCTTCTACTTTCCACTTTCAGCTCTGTCTTACTTTGTATTTCAAAGACAGTCTTATGTACTTATTTCAGACCTTTTGTTTGTAGTAATCTCTTAGATAGTCCGCGAGTATGTGACACCAGTTCTGGGATTTGTTTAGGGGTTTCATTTCGGAAGTGCTATGTTGAATTTTGGTTATTTTGTTAAACTTCATGTGGTGGGCCATCGAAGCCTTAGTTGTCTGGTTAGTATTTGTTGTTAATGAGTTTTATTCAGTTCAAATGTTGGCTTGTCTAGCGGGTTCAACGTTAGACGTAGTCATTGCCCGAAGGTGGGATTTCGGGTCGTGACATTGGGGAAGGTTACCGAGTGTTGCATGGAAATGATCCAATAGGCTAATAAACTTAGGACCCCTTTAATTCCTATTTTAAAGCAATATCTATTTGTTTTTTTAAACTGTTTATTTTCCCTTTAAAGACTAATTCGCTTAAATAGAGTTTGGACGGGACCTACCGTTGTGGACCTCGAGGGGTTCCTAACACCTTCCCCTCAAGGTAATTTCGATCCCTTACCCAATCTCTGGTGATGTAAACTAGTTTCATGAGTCATTTGCTTTATGTGCGCTAACGCACCTTAATCCGTTAGGTGGCGACTCTTCAAATCCCATACCCCATCCCAAAAAAAGAAGGGAGTTGTCCCAAAAATGTCGAAACCCGAACTCCGCGAGGGAATAAGAGGCGCGATAGCCGTGCCTGAAGACCAATCCTCAAAATATATGTAATTGATGATTGTGGCATCACAGAATACTTGGACCCCTCGAACTTCGATAGATTGCAAGAATACCCAGGTTCCACTTCTGCTCAGCATTCTTGGAGCATAAGCAGCATAGAACTCCCTCACAAGTCTCTCATTATACTCACCCGTGACTTCAGTGAAGAACTCCATTTGCCTCTTCTTAATGTTCTCAATCACATGAGGGTACTACTCTTTTAGACCGTTTAGGCCTAGCTTCTTCTCTTCAAGATCTTTCTCTTTGCTAACCCATCTTTGTACAGGTTCCACGAGCTTGCAACCCCAAATCTAAGATCTTCCCCATCTTCCGGCGTGTTTGAGCATGTAGGTCAACAAATGGCATGAGATCAGTCTGTGCCTCCTCCTTTTCACACTGGGAGGAGTGCTCATATGTGCTTCTGGATATTTAAGACCTTAGGCATTTGGATTGTTGTGCTTGTTGGCTCAGGGCAGCAACTTGTTTCTTTCCTCGAGCGGGCGATGATCGCATTGCGAGAGACTTTTTTGGTGCCATTAGCCCGCATAATTGTTGATGCGACCGCATAGTGGTTGCATTTTTGCTCACCAGATGGGCAATTTATATGTCCCAGTTTGCGGCAGTTTCGCAGTACGCAAAATAAGTCGGCGATCGCAAACTCTACCGTAAAGTTCCTTCTCAATAGGCCACATAGGGCACCAATTTGCGAAGACTCTGCGGACCGCAAAAAAATTACGCGGACCGCAAAGACCATCATCCTCAGTCAAAAAGAGTCATCCCACTGACGCACAAAGTTCCTAACTCCCAAATTGAGAAATTACCCACCTATGACTGGAAATATTTCCCAACTCCCTACTCTTTACTCCTAGCATGTGTATTAAGTCTTTCACTCATTTTACCCCTAGCATTAGTGTGCCCCCAAATAAAAATAATTCTAGTTAATTGGGCACACATTGATTCCCACAGCAAAGGATTGAGACAAAGGGGAAAGAAAGGGGTGCAAGCACATGATATTGTTCAACATAATTAAGAAGGAGAGGGAGGAAAATTACATACCAGATACCTGAGCAATTGAAGAATTTTGTCTGAGATGTGAACCAGGTGAGTTCTCTATGCAAGTCCGATCTTTTTGTGATTTTGTGTGTTTAATCCAATGTTTTTGGCTTTTTCTTGTTCTTGTCCTTTTTTGTGTTTTTGATTCTGTTTGTGTTATGTGATGCTTGTGTGTGAGTGAAAGTGAGGGTGTGCGGCTGATATGCGAAAAGGTTAGTGTTTAATACTTGTCAGCTTTGCTGCGGACAAGTGGATCTCATAACACATTATGCGGTCGCATATGTGTTATGTGATGGGTTAATGACTGTGTCGTTCGACTTCACTTTGTGAAGAGTTCTAGGGTTGCATACTTGTTATGCGGGCCATAAAAATTGAAATCTCACTGCATATTTGAGGACCTAACCTATAATTTTTCTGACTGTGTCTGCGACCACTATAGAGTCCGCAAAGTCATTACGCGATCTCATAGTTGCCGTAGACCACGGGTCCTTCTTTTCTTCATTTACCTTAGTCCTTACACCTTATTTCATTGATTTTGAGCTACCTACATTCTAACACCATGTCAAATTGCTCAACACTAACAACTAAACCTACATAAATTAAAATCTAATAAAAGAATGTTACCACACATGGGTTTCCTCCCAAGAAGCACTTGATTTACGCGACACAACAATGTTGACCTTGTTTGGGCTACTCAGTGGTGGAGGCTGGTGTAGGACTATCCTTGAGAGAAAATTGTTCTACCAAGTGCCTTTCTCCTGGTGTACTGAAGTAATGGACTCGTTGGCCATTTAATTTGAAAGTTCGAGTCCTTTCCTCCGATTCCAATTCAATAGCACCATAGGGGGATACATTGAAAACATTGAACGAGCCAGTCCTTTTGGATTTGAGTTTGCCCGGAAATAACTTGAGTTTTGAGTTGAAGAGTAAGACCAAGTCACCGGATTTGAATTCCCGCTTAAAAATCTTCTTGCCATGGAAAAACTTCATTCTCTCCTTATACATGGTTGCACTCTCATAGGCAAGGAGACGGTATTCTTCCATCTCATTGAGTTGTGCCATTCTTAGGTTAGCAGCTTCGACCCAATCAAGATTCAACCTTTTCAATGCCCACATGGCTTTGTGTTCAAGCTCCACTAGAAAGTGACATGCCTTACCAAAAACCAATCGGTACGGTGAGGTGCCAATGGGAGTCTTAAATGCTGTGCGATATTCCCACAACACATCATCTAGCTTCCTTGACTAGTCAGTCTTGTTTGCATTAACAGTTTTTGCTATAATGTTTTTGATCTCCTTGTTGGAGTTCAACTTGACCACTTGAATGAGGATGATAAGGTGTGGCCACCTTGTGCTTGACGCCTTACTTTTCGAGCAACCCGGTGAAGGCCTTGTTGCAAAAGTGAGAACTACGATCACTAAGGATGGCCCTAGGGATACCAAACCGCGTAAATATGTTCTTCTTCAAGAATGAGGTCACACTCCTTGCCTCATTGTTGGGAAAGGCGATTGTCTCGACCCATTTGGAGATGTAGTACACATCCACAAAGATATATTTCATGCCGTAAGAGCTCACGAAGGGACCCATGAAGTCTATTCCCCACACATCTAATATCTCGACCTCCATAACAAAATTCATAGGCATCTCATGTCTTTTAGAAATTTATCGTTGTCTTTGACATTGATCACAAGCCTTGGCCATTTGATTTGCGTCTTGGTAGATCGATGGCCAATAGTAGCCACATTCAGGAACTTTTGCCACCATTCGGTTTCCTCCATGATGACCCCCAACCGGGGAGTCATAGCATGACTTTAGAATTGGCATTACCTCATCTTCCGGAACACACCACAGAATGATGTTGTCGGCACAAGTACGGAACATAAGGGTTCCTTCCAATAGTATTGCCTACACTCCCGCAAGAACGTTTTCTTTTGATAAGCTTTCAATCCATCGGGAACAAGGTCACTAACCAAAAAGTTAGCGATGTCGGCATACCAAGGAGCTAATGTGATAGCCAATGCTAATATGTGCTCATCTGGAAATGTATCATTAATTTCAAGGTCTTATTTTGGTATCCTTGCCTCTTCAAGCATAGATAGGTGATCCGCAACTTGATTTTCTATCCTTTTTCGATCCTTAACTTCAAAGTCAAACTCTTGCAAAAAAATACCCACCTAATCAATCTTGGTTTGGCATCCTTCTTCGCTATAAGATAGAAGAAAGTATCATGATCGGTGTAAACTATCACTTTGGACCCCAACAAATAGGCCCAGAAGTTTTCAAAAGCATAGACAATGGCAAACAGTTCTTGCTCAGTCACAGTGTAATTCATTTGAGCGTCATTGAGTGTCTTTATTGCATAGTAGACATGATGAAGTATTTTGATATGTCGTTGACCAAGTACCGCCCCAATAGCCACACCACTGGCGTCACACGTGAGTTCAAATGGAAGGGACCAATCAGGTGTGACAATAATAGGTATCGTGGTGAGATTTTCTTTCAATTCCTCAAAAGCTTTGAGACACTTCTCGTCAAATACAAACTTTACATCTTTTTCAATGAGCTTGCACATGGAATTTGCAATTTTGGAGAAGTCCTTGATAAAACGCCTATAGAAGCCGGCGTGCCCCAAAAGCTTCGGACACCTTTTACTGAAGTTGGTGGAGGAAGCTTGGAAATTTTCTATCTTTTACCGGTCAACCTCTATGATTTGTTTAGAAATTTTGTGGCCCAAAACAATGCCCTCGTCCGCCATGAATTGGCACGTGAGCACAAGTTTTGTTTTTTCACATCTTTTGAGCACTTGCCTAAGGTTGTCAAGGCAATGCTCAAAGAAGTAACCAACTACTGAGAAGTCATCCATAGACATCTATAGGAAATATTCCACCATGTCTGATAAGATTGAAATCATGCACCATTGAAAGATAGTCGGGGCATTGCACAGCCCAAATGGCATACGACTAAAGGCAAAGGTCTCATACGAGCATGTGAATGTTGTCATCTCTTGATCTTCTAAGGCGATATTCATTTGGTTATAGCCAGAATATCCATCCAAGAAGCAATGAAACGACTTTCTTGCTAGCTGATCAAGCATTTGATCAATAAAAGGCATAGGGAAATGGTCCTTGCCAGTAGAACTGTTTAGCTTCCGGAAGTCCATGCAAACTCTCCACCCGGTCACTATTCTCGTCAGGATGAGATCATTTTTGTCATTTTGAATCACGGTCATGCCTCATTTCTTTGGAACACATTGCACCGAACTCACCCAAGAGCTATCGGTGATGGGGTAGACTACCCTGACATCTAACCATTTGTTGATTTCTGTCTTCACCACCTCTTGCATGGAAGGGTTTAACCTTCTTTGATGCTCCACACTATGTTTGCTCTCTTGTTCCAATTGTATCTTGTGCTCACAAATTCATACGGGAATCCCTCGAATGTCCGCTATCGTCCACCCAATGGCATGTCTGTGCTCCCTTAGGACATTCAACAAATGATATACATGCGCATCATTCAACAAACAAGAAACAATTACCGGTAAAGTGTCATTAGAGCCAAGAAATTTAAACCTTAAGTGTGGTGGAAGTTGCTTGAGCTCAAGTTGTGGAGGCTCAATATTTGAAGTCTTGGCGTGAGGAGTGACTCTATTATCTAAGTCAATAGAAAGCGTCTTTGGTGCATAAGTGTAAGACCCAAGTCCTTCCAATGCATTCATCGATTCCATGTACCCCTCCATGTCTTCGCCATCAAAATTCAACAAAATAGCCGCCAACGCCTCACCAAGGAATTCCTCTTCCATCTTCATATCGATTGTATATTCTACCTCATCAACAACACCAATGACTGAGTTGCTTTCATATTTATGTGGCAATTTCATACTCTTACTAGCTTGAAAGGTAACCTCTTCATCCTTAACTCGGAACTTGATCTCATTTAGTTATGAATCCATAAGTGCTCTTCCATTAGCAAGGACTGGTCTCCCAAAGATTATAGGGATTTCTTTATCAATAACACAATCAAGGATCACAAAGTCGGCGGGAAGGAGGAACGTTCCGACTTTCACAAGAACATCATCAACAATCCCCACCTGTCTCTTTATTGAACGATCAGCTATTTGCAACTTCATACATGTAGGTATTGGCATACCTAACCCCCCTTGTTTGTAAATAGCAAGAGGTATTAAGTTGATGCTACCCTATTCGTGCAACCCAATAGTGCATGGAAAGGTAAAAGCACCCGAGTCTACTTTCTTTTGAGCGGTGCTTGTTGCAATGATGGAACTAACCCGGTGAGTCACATTCACCACTTAATTCTTGGTGGTTTTGTTCTTGTTGATCAAGTCTTTCAAGTATTTAAAAAAACTCGGCATCTCTTGAAATGCTTCCACAAATGGAATGTTCACCGATAATTGCTTGAGAATGTCATAGAATTTCTCGAGTTCGCTATCATCAACCCTCCTAGCAAGTGTTTGAGGCAAAGGAGGGGGAGGTCTAGGAATTGGTGCCAGAACTTTTGGTTCCTATTTTACCTTTTCCTTGACCTCTTCACGGCTCACTTCTTGAGCTTTCTCTTCCTTTGGAAGTTTTTCAACTTCAACAACAATTGACACCTCAACTTGTGCCTCAACCTCTTGTTCAAGATCTTCCACTTCTTCCGTTTGTTCATTCGCTCCTTGAAGTATTTCCATACAATGAGAAGTCGGACCACTCTCATTACCCTTTGGGTTTGCACTTGTATCACTTGGGAGAGAACCTTTTTTGCTTCAGATTTTTCTCTCTTGATAGATCTCTCATTTGCATTTCTAACTTTTGTATGGACGTGGTGTGGGACCCTACAAGCTCGGTCATGTTCTTCATTGAAGTGTCGTTTCTTTCTTGAATATTTTTTCAAGCATGCTCTCCAATTTGGAATCACTTGAAGAACTTTCCTTCCAATGCGAAGAGTTAGAGTATTTCCCCTTTGGTGGAACATAGGGGTTTGAACTTCGCTTTGAAAAGTTGTTGTTGATGTTACTCCAATTACCTTGATTTGAACTACCTTGATCATTTCTCCACTATTGATGGCCTTGCCCTTGCGGGTTAGGCTTCCATTGACTTTGTTGTCTGGAACCTTGTTAGGATTGTCTTTGGTAACTACCTTGAGAGTTGTTGACATAATTATCTTCCTCGAGATCTTCATTTGACAAGGGTTGCATAGGATTCACCTTTTTTGTTTGGCTTTCAGTGATCATCTTGGTCAATACATTAATATTGGTAGCAGGCCCGACAATTACTTGATCTCTCTCTTGGTTCTGCTTAATCATGTTGGTCAAGGAAGGAGTACCATATGCAATTCCATCAGTAGTGTCTTCTGAGTGCCAGGATTGATTATGATCCGCCATATTGTCAAAAACTTTTTTTTTACCCTTGCAAATGTTTTATCCATAAAAGATCCATCTGTTGCATTTTTGGCTACGGATTAGTTCAAAGGATCCAAACCCATGTAAAAATTCTCCAACAAGATGTTGTCTGGAAAATCATGATTTGGCGACCTCACTAGATATATCTTGAATCGATTCCATGCCTCATGTAGGTGCTCCCCTGGTAGTTGCTTGAAGAAGAAAATTTTATCCTGGAGCTCCGACTTCTTGCTTTGCGGGAACAATTTAGCTAGGAAAGATTGGACGAGTTTAGGCCAAGGGTGAATGGCATTAGGTGGTAGATTTTAGATCCATTCCCTTGCCTCTCAAGATAGTTATTACTTGAATACCTTCTGTCTTAGGACATCATCTGAAACGTTGTTGTGCTTGTGCATCACACACACGCCCAAGAAGTTTCTAAGATATTGTGTCGGATCATCATTGGTGGAATTTCTGAAAAACCCCTATGCTTTAAGCATTAGGATTAACCCATGTTCCGCGTTGAAGGTGGCAGCATCAACTCTTGGAGGGACAATGGCATTTATATCCTCAATATACTCATCGATATCCGCAAAAGGGTTCTCTTCTTCTTCTTCAGACTCGGCCATGTTTTCCTAGTAACACCGAGTAAAGTGTGATGGAATAGAAGAAGACGTAAAATAAAGCACACACTAAATAGTAATTTCAATACCGTATTCCCCGGCAATGACAACAAAATTTGATATGCTCACCTAAAGAAATGGTGTAAGGAGGTCGATATCAAATATAATAATCCAACAAGGTTGGAGTTGAATCCCACAGGGAATAGGTGTGAAATGATTACTTGAATAGTGTGAAACTTGACTTAAATCGTAATTATATCCTGTTAGCTTAAAAAGAGTGTTGTAATTGTGTGTAGTAAAGAAGACTATTGATTTGTGAGAATGTAATTAATTTGATAAAGTAAAGTAAGGTTGTGTCCCCTTCAATGGAATGTAATACTATCAGTGTTAATATGATATATTTCTAATGGAAGGTCCTTTGATATGCGAATGGTTTCTTAGTGACTACCCAATATTTCTCAATAGTTGGGTAGTATTTTTTCTTAATGATTTTCCCAAATATAAAAGAGTTGCAATTAAGAATAACCAATTTATGCCAAAGAGAACCCACTTATTCCTAAGCGATTCCATTAAACAAGGTTTAAAGCCTTGAGTTTTTGATATTCAATTCTACCAAACCCTAACCCACTTTACCAACCAAAGAAAGAGTAAAATTGAATTAGTTAATGTTTGCAACCACCAACGATAAATGAAGCATGAGAAATAAATAAATATCAATCAACCATTATATATATATATATATATATATATATATATATATATATATATATATATATATATATATATATATATATATATATATATATATAATTGTAAACACCCATTAACACCTATTTAGGGTCCATAACCTTAGTATTTAAAACTTGCTACTCATAATATAATACAAGAATAAAACATTAAATAAAGTCATAAGTCTTACAAAGGAACAAGATTCTCTCTTCAAAAGCTTCCAAGATAATGGTGTATTCAATTCCTTAACTGTAGCCTCTTTTTCAGACAAGTTGTCCCACAAAAGACCTACTAAATCTATTTATAGTGGAAAAAAGGTTGGGGTCAAAGTTGGACAAAAATACCCCTGCGGAAACCATCTGCGACCGCAGAATGGTCGCAGACCATGTATGCGGTCCGCAGATTTGCAAGTTTTGCCGCAGAATCACACGCCTAGTTGCATAGCTTTCCACCTCATTTCCATTATATGGTCCACATAGCAGTTATGAGACGACAAACTTCATCGCAAAAGTGCTAAGCATAATCTCCAGTTGCAATTGTAAGGTCATTATGCGGTGCACAGAAGTGTTATGCGACCGCATAATGGACCGCATTTCATCAGTGGCTGAAAAACCCTCTTCAGTATGCGGTAGGTTGGCGGTCCGCACATCACTTATGTGGTCCAGACTAGCCGCATTTTAGCCCTTTTATGGATTTTTGACTTCTTTTCCATGTTTTTAGTTTTTCAAGTCTCGTGCACTACAAAACACCAATATTGTATAAAAATTCTTTGAAAGACGAGCTAAAGTCTATGTAATTAGTATCAAAAGTGCCAAAATTCTACGGCACATCACTCGGAGTTTCTTGATAAGGGTTTCATCTAACCGAGTGTTTCACCTTGGGATACTCCAATTCTATTTGTAGAGGAAAAATATTGTTATATGAGGATGTGCATTGACTATAGACAGTTGAGCAAGGTTACTCTCAAGAACAAGTACCCACTACCGCATATTACTGATTTTTTCATCAACTTCAAAGTGATAGGGTATTCTCGAAGATTGATTTGAGATATGGGTATCATCAGTTGAAGATCGGAGCTTCAAACATTCGGAAGACTATTTCCCAGGCCCGCTATGACCATTATGTGTTTTTTGTGATGTCGTCCGGGTTCACCAATGCCCCATCAACTTTCATGCACTTGATGAACATCATGTTTCATCTTTATCTGGATTTCTTTGTCGTAGTTTTCATTGATCATATATTGATGTATTCCTGCAGCTAGGAGGATCGTAAGCAACACTTGAGGATCGTACTCCAAACTTTGATGGAGAAGAAACTATATGCTAAATTTCCCAAGTGCAAGTTTTGGCTAGACTCGATTGAATTTTTGGGTCATTTGGTATCTGGTGAGGGGATTTAGGTGGATCCAAGAAAGCTGAGGCAATTTAGATTTGGCCCAAATCATCTATTGCTACTGATATCTGGATTTTTCTTGGGTTGGCTAGTATTATCGCCGGTTTATGGAGAGGTATTCATCTATAGAAGCCCCATTAACTAGATTGATGCAAAAGGGTGCCTCATTCAGGTGGTCTTATGAGTGTGAGGAAAGCTTTCAAAAGCTCAAGACTGCCTTAACTACAACTCCAGTTCTGGTTTTGCCTTTGGAATCGGGTTCTTATACATTCTATTGTGATGCTTCACAGATTGGTATTTAATGTGTGTTGATGCATGGGGTCAGAGTGATTGCTTATGCTTTATGTCAATTGAAGCCCCATGAGAAGAACTACCTATTACATGATTTGGAGTTGGTAGCCATTGTTCACATGCTGTAGATTTGGAGGAATTATCTTTATGGCATGTTTTGTGAGTTGTTCACGAATCATATGAGTCTCCAACACTTATTCAATCAAATGGATTTGAACTTGAGGCAAAATAGGTGGTTAGAGCTACTAAGGACTATGATATCACCATTATTTATCACCCGAGGAAGGCCAATGTGGTGGCCAATTCTTTGAGTAGGAACTCTGAGAGAATGGGGTGTCTTTCTTATATCCTAGTTAGGTAGAGACGATTTTTATTGGATGTCTTGGATTTGGCCAATCAATTCATACGGTAGGAAATTTCAGAGCCTAGTAGGGTTTTTGCTTGTGTTATATCGTGGTTGTCCTTGTTTGAGAACTTCAAGGTGCCTCCGTATGAGGATACACACTTGCTTGTCCTCAGGGACACAGTGCAACACGATGATGATAAGTAGGTGACTATTAGTGATGATGGGGTATTGAGGATTCAAGGGCGAATTTGTGTGCCTAATGTGGATGGATTACGAGAGTTGATACTTAAGGAGGCCCATAGTATTATTCCATTCATCAGTGTATTGCGAAGCTGTACCAGAACTTGAGGCAGCATTATTTGTGGTGGATGATGAAGAAGGATATTGTTGAGTATATTGCTTGGTGTTTGAACTTCAAGCAGGTGAAGTACATGAATCATAGACTGGGTGGTTTGTGTCGGAGGCTATAAATCTGAAGTGGAAGTGGGAGTGTATCAGCGTAGTTTATCGTAGTTAGACTTCCACGACTTTGAGAAGATTCGATGAAGTGTGGATCATTTTGGGCAGACTGGCCAAGTCTGCACACTTCATTCCAATCATAACTACCTACTTTTTAGAGTAGCTGGCTCAAATTTATGTTCATGAGATTGTTCGCCTTTATTGTATGACTGTGTCTATTATCTGTGAACGAGGTACTCAGTTTACATTGAATTTTTGGAGAGCATTGCAGAATGAGTTGGGCACACGAGTCGATCTGAGTATGACATTGCATCCCAATATGGATGGATAATCCAAGCGTACTATTCAGATATTGAAGGATATGTTATGAGCCTATCTAATTGATTTCAGGGGATCATGGAATTAGTTTCTACTGTTAGCATAGTTTTCCTACAACAACTATCAAATGAGTATCAAGATTTCTCCATATGAGGCCTTATAAGGGAGGCGATGTCATCCTCTGGTTGGTTGGTTTGATCCCGAGGAGGCTAATTTGTTGGGCACTGATTTGGTCTGTTATGCTTTGGATAAAGTGAAGTTGATTCAAGAGAATCTTGGTACAATATAGTCAAGGAAGAAATATATGCGGGCATGAAGGATCGTGGTGTGTCTTATATGGTGAGTAAGAAGCTTCTACTCAGAGTTTCGCTGTGATGAGGTTCGGGAAGAAGGGGAAGTTGAGATCTAGGTATATTGGTGTTTTTGAGGTTCTAGAGAGAGTTGGAAAGGTGACCTACAAACTTGCCTTGGCACCCTGTTTATCAGGAGTTCACCTAGTGTTTCATGTTTCTATGCTATGGAAGTATTATAGGGATCCGTCACTTGTTTTGGACTTCGGCACAGTGCAGTTGGACAGGGGTTTGACTTATGATATGGAGGCAATTGTCATTTTTGAACGGCATGGATGAAAGTTGAGATCGAAGATTATATAATCGGTGAAGGTTCATTTGAGCGGTCAGCCGGTGGAGATGCTACTTGCGAGACTGAGCAGGAGATGCGGAGCATATATGATTTTTGAGCCCCTAGGTATAAATCTAGAACCGTTCAAGGACAAATATTTGTTTAATAGAGGGAGAATGTAACCATTTGTTTTGTGTATATGAGCCCAATTTCCCCTACTTTATGCTTCACATATGTTAATTTGATGTTATCTGTCACGACCCAAATTCTCAACCTTAGGAATCGTGATGGCACCTAACACCACATTTTCTAGGCAAACCAATGTTAGAATTCGATTAGATATTTTCCTTTGATTATTTATTTAAACACAATAAGACAAATTTAAAGTAAATTAAATCTAATGATTTCCAACGATTTAACTACATAAATAAAATAATAAACTAATAAATAAACCGAGACACGAACTAATTATATAACTATAAGACTACCCCAGGGTCATGTGTCACAATTCACGAACTTCTAAGACTACTACAAATAACGGGTTGAAAGAAATAATATAACTGTTTTGAGAAATATAAAACAATCTCTATGAACTAAGAGAAGACTCTCGGGATCTACGAATGCCGGCAGATATACCTCGTGTCTCCGGATAATGGATAGCTGCTACTAAAAATCTCTACTACGAGTCGGTACCTGGATCTGCACAAAAGAGTGCAGAGTGTAGTATCAGTACAACCGACTCCCTGTACTGAGTAAGTGCCGAGCCTAACCTCGACGAAGTAGTGACGAGGCTACGGCGGGGCATTAACAATATAACCTTGTGAACAATATAAAATAAAGCAAAAAGGAAATTGTAAAATAAACAAAAAATAACAGTAGCAACAATTTAAAATAACCCAACAACCTTTTTCATGTCTCAGCTATAACCAATTCTCACGTAATTTTCCAATTTTCCAAACTTGGACTTTAAAATAAAAGTAGTGCATAATATGAAAAATAGTAAAGTAAAACCAGTAAGTTCTCAAATATTTGTTTTCTTTTCTAAAAATTAGTAAAATATAAGTGTCCTCCCTTATTGCTCCTTGTTGTGGCGTGCAACCCGCTCCCACATGTCCACCCTTATTGCTCCTCCCTATATATATATCACCTTATTACTCCTGTTGTGGCGTTCAACCTGATCCCACCTGTCCACCCTTATCACTTCTTGTTGCGACGTGCAACCCCCTTCCACCAAACATACCATATCAGTTTATTTATAAATTTTCACAATTCAGGTCAAGCCTTTCACAATACCTTTGTCTCAACAATTATAAACAGTAAACTACATTTCTCACCAACTTGCTCAATATGATCTCAAAATGAAACCAACAGGAAAATATATATGTATCTCATAAAACAATGTCAACCCGCTCAACCTTTATGTACCACAAAGAAACCAAAGAAATAACTAATATTTGTCAAAAATAATTGCAACAAGACTTAACAACAAATTAACAGAGCCAAGTAGTCATAAACACATCAATGAACATAAAATAATTAAGACATGAATCAATTAAATTGGGAACGGAGAAGGGATTATGTTAAGCAGACAATTTGGTAGTGCATAGATACTCTTCACCTCACCTATACACCACACACATGCAATTTCACATAGATATTAAGTTGGGGATTCTTATTCTCTCAAGTAAAGGTTAAACCAAGCACTTACCTCAAATTCGCAGGCCACTCACTGCTCAATTACAAGTTTTCCTTTAGGGTCTTGTTCTAACCTGCTCGAATCTAATCATAATCATATTAATACAATCAACATAGGCTAACGAATCGAATTCCACAATAAAAACTACAAAATATGCCAAAAATCAAAAATCGGCCAAAATCCAACCCCCGGACCTACATCTCCAAATCAGTCAAAAATGTCAGAATCAAAACCCTCTTCCTCTATCAAGTCTAACCATACAAAATTTATGAAAATCGGACTCCGTTTGGTCCCTCAAATCCCTACCTAAAACTCTCAAAAACTCAAGCTCTAACTCTTTCAATTTCACTTTAAAATCATCAATCAAATCTTAAAAACGAAGATGGATTCATGAAACATAACAAAAAATGAGTAACGAACACTTACCTGAATCCCTATGGTTAAAATCGCCTTCAAAATCGCTCAAATTCGAGCTCCCCAACTCAAAAGTTAACCGAATTAACAAACCCTTATTTTATATATTTTTCTCCAGCTATTCTGCCTCGATTCTTATGTCAAATAATCCCGAAACTAGTGCTTTATGCTTTCAATGAATTTCTTGTGAAATTCTAGTCAAGTTAGGCTTTTGAGTCGCTCAATTTGACCTTATAATGAAGGAGATATGTAGGTTTTAATATTTGCAAATAATGCAGATTTTTAATACGCCGTCAGTGGCAATGTCGTAATTAACTTGAAAAATCTGGCAACCTTAGTAAAATAACCATAAAATCCTCATACGATGTCCAAATTCGATGATTCTTTTTGCTACGAGCCCGTAATGACTATACGGGTCGAATACTTCAATAAAAACAGAAACCAAAGTTTATTTCTTATATATGATATCATTTATGCTTGAAGAAACGACGTCGAAACATAAGAGAGAATAGCACAACACAACCCAAACATATCTGAAACTTACTCGAGACCCTCGAGAGCTCAACCAATAATTCAAACAAGTCATATATCACTACTCGAACTTAGTCGAACCTCCAAAATGCTGAAGACAACACCAAAACACCAAATCAACCTCGGATTCAAGCCTAAGAACTTCTAAACTTCCAAAATTCGCTAACGACGTCGAGACCTACCAAACCACGTATGAATGACCTCAAATATTGCACACACATCCCAAATTACACTACAAACCTACTCCATTTTTCGGGATTCCATTCCGAGGGGGATACCTAATTTTCCAATGTCGACCAAAATCGCCAAATTCTAACTTTCGCCAATTCAAGCCTAGAACGGAGTCTTAGTTCATAAAATGACCCCTTGGGTCATCACAATATCCACCTCTAAAACAAAAGTTCGTCCTCGAACGGACATAGAAGATTATCTGAATTGGCGAACAAGTGTGAATAGTTACTCTGCATGTCCGACTCGGACTCCCAAGTAGTTGCCTCAACAGGCTGGCCTCTCCACTACACTGGAACTGAAGGATAACTGTTAGACCTCAACTGACGAACTTGCCGGTCTAAAATGGATCTCGGCTCCTCCTCATAAGTCAAGTCTTTGTCCAATTGGACAGAGCTGAAATCTAACACGTGGGACGGGTCACCATGATATTTCCGGAGCATAGACACGTGGAATACCGGATGAACTAAGGATAAACCCGGAGGTAACACAAGTCTATAAGCCACCTCCCCCACTCTATCAAGAATCTAAAACGACCCGATACACCTAGGGCTCAACTTACCCTTCTTAACAAACCTCATAACACCCTTCATGGATGATACACGAAGCAATACTTCTCTCCAACCATGAATGCCACATCATGAACCTTACGATTTGCATAACTCTTTTGCCTAGACTGAGTCGCATGAAGTCTCTCCTGAATAATCTTGACCTTATCTAAGGCCTCTTGAACTAACTATGTACCCAACAACCGAACCTCTCCCGACTCAAACCATCCTACTGGCGATCTACATTGTCTACCATATAATGCCTTATAAGGAGCCATCTAAATGCTCGACTGATAACTATTATTATAAGCAAACTCCGTTAACGGAAAAAACTGATCCCAAGAACCTCTAAAGTCGATAATACAAGCGCGGAGCATATCCTCTAAAATCTGAATAGTACGCTTGGACAAGGGCTGTGCACGGATCAAATCGGATCAGATTTAGCACATTTCGGATTCGGATTTCGGATTTCGGATTTCGGATTTTAGAAAATGCAATCCGAATTATATCGGATCAGATTCGGATTTTAAAGTTTGGATCGGATCGGATTTCGGATCGTAAATGCCTCAAAGTTGCAAACTAATATGTATATTTCTTTGTAAAAGAGGCAATGCATTAAGAAAAATTCACGTTTATACAACTATGAGATTACTGTGGTGCCAATATAGCTAACTCTAGCAGTTGTAAAGGTAATAACTTGGAGGAAGATGTAAAGGAAGTATTGGCTATTCGAAATTAAAGTGTAGTATTTATACATTGCCTAATACTTTCGGATTTCGGATCGGATTAAAATATACCAATCCGACACCGATCCGAAATCCAAAATTTTTATAAACACAATCCGAAATCCGGTCCAATCCGAAATTCGAAATTGAATGGATTGGTTCGGATTTCGGATTTCGGATATCCGATCCAAATGAACAGCCCTAGATCGGACTGCCCGTCCATCTGAGGATGAAATAATGTACTCAACTCAACTCGGGTACCCAACTCACACTGAACTGTCCTCCAAAAGTGTGAGGTAAACTTTGTACCCCGATCCGAAATGATAGATACGGGAACATCGTGAAGGTTAACAATCTCCTGAATATATAACTCAGCCCACCGCTCCAAAGTATAAGTACTTGCCACCGCAATGAAGTGCGCTGATTTAGTCAGCTTATCCACAATAACCCAAACTTTGTCAAATTTCCTTTGAGTCTGTGGGAGTTCAACAACGAAGTCCATAGTAATACGCTCCCACTTCCACTCAGGAATCTCTATCTGCTGAAGCAAACCACCGGGTCTCTGATGCTCATATTTTACCTTCTGACAATTTAAGCAACGAGCCACATATGCAACAATGTCCTTTTTAATCCTTCTCCACCAATAATGCTGCTTCAAGTCCTGATATATTTTGGTTGCACCTGGGTGAATAGAATACTTAGAACTGTGAGCTTCCTCAAGAATCAACTCACGAAGGCCATCAACATTAGGCACAGATATACGGCCATGCATCCTAAAAACACTGTCATCTCCAACTGTAACCTCCTTGGCACTACTGTGCCTAACTGTTTCCTTAAGGACCATCAAAAGCGGGTCATCATCCTTCCAATCTCTGATATGCTCAAATAAAGAACATCGAGCGACTATACAAGCTAGAACACTACTGGGCGAAATATCCAACCTCACGAACTGATTAGCTGTAGTCTGAATGTCTGAAGCTAACGGTATCTCACCGATTGGAATATATGCAAGGCTGCCCATACTCACTGCCTTTCTACTCCATGCATAAGCCACCACGTTGGCTTTCCCTGGATGATATAATATAGTGACATCATAATTTTTTGATAACTCTAACCATCTTCGCCGCCTCAAATTTAGATCCTTTTGCTTGAACAAGCACTGGAGACTACGATGATCTGTGTAAACCTCACACGACACACCATAAAGATAGTGCCCACAAATCTTCAATGCGCGAACAATGGTTGCCAACTCCAAGTCATGGACGGATAATTCTTCTCATGAACCTTCAACTGTCGCGATGCATACGCAATCACCCTGCCATCCTGCATCAATACTGCTCCAAGTCCAATACGAGATGCATCACAATACACCGTGAAAGAACCTAAACCTGATGGTAACACCAACACCGGTGCTGAAGTCAAGGTTGTCATGAGCTTCTGAAAGCTCACCTCCCACTCATTTGACCATTTGAATGGGGCACCTTTATGAGTTAGTTTAGTCATTGGGGCTGCTATAGATGAAAAACCCTCCACAAAATGACGGTATTAACCCGTCAAACCCAAGAAACTCCTATTTCCGAGGCTGTAGTGGGTCTAGGCCAGTTCTTGACTGCCTCTATTTTCTTAATAGTTGTTCATAGTCACTTACAGAATTATCAAATAGCTTTACGTTAACAATAATCTCCTTTCAAACCTTCACAATACTGATAATGAGATACGATGCTTGAAGACCTCATAATTATATACCCGAATTAACGTGTCTCATTTAACGCCACATGGGCGGGCACCTACTTTGTAGGTTAAAACTGAATAATTATAGCACGAATTTGGCAAATTATGCACAAATAATTTTTACAAATTTTTTTAAATAAACCTAATAGGAATGACTCCCTATTAGTACTATAGTAAAAAGTTTAATTTCACAAGGAAGAATTTAAACACAAGTATTATCATCACAAGGGTTCCGTCCTTATATAACTTCCACCGCGGCTCGCAGCCCTATTTAAACATATCAAATCATATTAATGCGAGGATCTCGCCCTCGGTTATGAATCACAAGTAATATGTACATTGTGCCACTCAAAACATTCCCTTTTCTTCTTTTCAATATTTTTCGTTAAACAAAATTACAACACGTAATGATAGACATTGCTATCTCCATAGAATTTCTCAATACAGGTATTCACATAAGCAGATTCAGGGTTACAAAGCTCACCCATGAGTGGAGCATATTAGGAGGACTTTTTAGATACTCATAACCGAATCAAGTTAAGGAAATTATGACTTTATAATAACTAGAGATTGTTCTTGTAATGTAACCATTTGATATAATGACCTCAGCCATACCATAGAAAATATATCAATATGTTGGGTCTCCACCTCTAGAAATCTGACCTCCACCTTCGACATTCCGACCCTTTTTTCCCTAGTTGGTCATGTAGATTGAATTGTAACTACAATGGGGCACGTCGCCTGAGTGCTATGATGAAATATGACTCTCCCAAGTCTAGGACAGTTTCTACCACTAGACGAAATAAGTATTAACTTGCCCTGAGTCGCACAAAATTTTACAATCATAATTGAGTTCTTTAATGAGTCTTGGACTCGCCCTCTGGCTATATGAACCAAAGTAGGAGTATGACAGGCTAACTTATCAAACCTGATGGCATGTTCTGACATTGTCATGGTGACCTGACACAATCGTTCAAATCCTAAGCGCCAAGCAAAATGGAAAGTTTGCGAAACAAACTCTTTCAAAAGCATTATGAGAACTGAGTTAAATAGTTGGTGTTGCAATGACTGGTCGTCCTCTTTGTAGGCTTTCCTCAACCACCGGCGACCAATTTCTTCTTTACCATGTTGACTCAACACCGCTGAGTTACCCCACTTATTCATGTTCTCTTCATTATTCTTTGGGGTAACTCATATCCTTATTGATGCACAATGATCCCAAAGGTAAGGCTCTATAAATATAATTCTTCGCATGAACCATATAGTCTAGAAGCTTGTCAACCACTGTACTACGAGCACCCCAAAATCCGCAACCATGACTTCCACGCTGAGTAAACCTTCTGTAGATTTAAAGTTGGTTATATAACTCCTTTGTTACTGAGGTATATGGTTAATAAGGAGGTGGACATACCGCAAGTCCCAGCTTTATCTCTTGCAAAATTTCAAGCCTTATACATTCCAGGAAAAAACCGATATAACACATGACCCCGCAATCTATTCCTTGACAGTGGACTTCCCCACTTGGAAAGAAATCATGGGTCACAATGCCTGATAATCCACAATGTTAAACTTCACAGCTCATATGAATCAACCCCGTTGCTTTCAACTATTCCCTTGTTATACAATACTAGAGTAGCTATAAATCCTTCTGTGATATGGGCTAGTCCAACATGTACCGACTGAGCTAGAACCTACGCGTCTAGATTGATTTGAGGCTGTACAATAGGTGTCAAGGTTCGAGCTCTAGACTGAGCTCTGCTTCTGTCTCTTCCCCTGATCGTAGCTGTCATTAGGGCTTCATCTATTGTCCGGTTGTAGGCGCTTTGCGTGTTGTCGATATTTGTTAGAGGACAAGAATAGACAAGTTCAATCATCAATGGTAGAATAACTTCGCACGATAGAGTAGAATAGAAGTGAAATTGTTCCTAACTTCATAGCCTCTGAGAGATAAGTACAGACGCCTCCGCACCGATCCTTCAGACTCTACCAAGTTTGTTCGTGAATTGTGATACCTAAGCAACCTAGTGCTCTGATACCAACTTGTCACGACCCAAATTCCCAACCTTAGAGATCGTGATAGCGCCTAACACCACACTTGCTAGGCAAGCCAATGTTAGAATTCGATTAGCTATTTTTCTTTGATTATTTACTTAGACACAATAAGACAAACTTAAAGTAAATTAAATCTAATGATTTCCAATGATTAAACTACATAAATAAAATAATAAACTAATAAATAAACCGAGCCACGAACTAATTATATAACTATAAGACTACCCCATGGTCTGGTGTCACAATTCACGAACTTCTAAGACTACTATAAATAACGGGTTGAAAGAAATAATATAACTGTTTTGAGAAATATAAAACAGTCTCTATGAACTAAGAGAAGACTCTCGGGATCTACGAACGCCGGCAGATATACCTTGTGTCTCCGGATAATGGATAGCTGCTACTAAAAATCTCTACTGCGGGCCGTTACCTGGATCTGCACAAAAGAGTGCAGAGTGTAGCAACAATTTAAAATAACTCAACCACCTTTTTCATGTCTCAGCTATAACCAATTCTCACGTAATTTTCCAATTTTCCAAACTTGGATTTTAAAATAAAAGTAGTGCATAATATTTAAAATAGTAAAGTAAAACCAGTAAGTTCTCAAATCTTTGTTTTATTTTTTAAAAATTAGTAAAATATAAGTGTCCTCCCTTATTGCTCCTTGTTGCGACGTGCAATCCGCTCCCACATGTCCACCCTTATTGCTCCTCCCTATATATATATCACCCTTATTACTCCTGTTGCGACGTGCAACCCGATCTCACCTGTACACCCTTATCACTCCTTGTTGCGGCGTGCAACCCGCTCCCACCAGACATATCATATCAGTTTATTTACAAATTTTCACAATTCAGGCCAAGCCTTTCACAATACCTTTGTCTCAACAATTATAAACAGTAAATTGCATTTCTCACGAACTTCCTCAATATGATCTCAAAATGAAACCAATAGGAAAATATATATGTATCTCGTAAAACAATGTCAACCCGCTCAAATTTTATGTGCCACAAAGAAATCAAAGAAATAACTAATATTTTTCCAAAATAATTGCAACAAGACTTAGCAACAAATTAACAGAGTCAAGTAGTCATAGACACATCAATGAACATAAAACAATTAAGACATGAATCAATTAAATTGGGAACGGGGAAGGGATCATGTTAAGTAGATAATTTGGAGGTGCATAGATACTCGTCACCTCACCTATACACCACACACATGCAATTTCACATAGAAAAAATGTTGGAGATTCCTATTCCCTAAAGTCAAGGTTAAACCAAGCACTTACCTCAAATTCGCAGGCCACTCACTGCTCAATTAAATCTTTTCCTTTAGATTCTTTCTCTAACCCGCTCAAATCTAATCATAATAAGATTATTACAATCAACATAGGCTAACGAATCGAATTCCACAATAAAACTGCAAAATATGCCAAAAATCCAAAATCGGCCAAAATATGACAAACATGCCCACATCTCGAAATCAGTCAAAATAGGCAAAATCAAAACCCTCGTCATCTCCCGAGTCTAATCATATAAAATTTATCAATATCGGACTCCGTTTGGTCCCTCAAATCCATACCTAAATCTCTCCAAAATTCAAGCCCTAACTCCCTCAATTTCACTTTAAAATCATCAATCAAATCCCAAAAATGAAGATGGATTCATGAAACATAATAAAATACGAGTAAGAACACTTACCCGAATCCCTATGGTGAAAATCGCCTCCAAAATCGCTCAAATCCGAGCTCCCAACTCAAAAGATGACCGAATGAACAAATCCTTGTTTTATATATTTTTCTCAAGCTATTCTGCCTTGATTCTCATGTCAAAAAAACCCCGAAACTGGCGATTTATGCTTCCAATAGATTCCTTGTGAAATTCTAGTCAACTTAGGCTTTTGAATCGCTCAATTTGACCTTATAATGAAGGAGATATGTAGGTTTTAATATTTGTAAATAATGCAGATTTTTAATACGCCGTCAGTGGCAATTTCAGAATTAACCTGAAAAATCTGGCAACATTAGTAAAATGACCATTAAATCCTCATACGATGTCCAAATTCGATGATTCTTTTTTTCTATGGGTCTGTAATGACGAGACATGTCTAATACTTCAATCAAACAAGAAACCAAAGCTTATTTGTACAATATGATATCATTTTTGCTTGAAGAAACGACGTCGAAACAAAGAAAAACGAGCACAACATAACCCAAACCTATCTGAAACTCACTCGATACCCTCGAGAGCTCAACAAATAATTTAAACAAGTCATATATCACTACTCGAACTTAGTTGAACCTCTAGAACACTCAAGACAACACCAAAACACCAAATCAACCTCGGATTCAAGCCTACGAACCTCTAAACTTCCAAAATTCGCTAACGACGTCAAGACCTACCAAACCACGTTCGAATGACCTCAAAGTTTTCACACACATCACAAATGACTCTATAAACCTACTCCAACTTCCGGAATTCCATTCCGAGGGGGATACCTAATTTTCCACTGTCGACCAAAATCGCCAAATTTTTAACTTTCGCCAATTCAAGCCTAGAACGGAGTCTTAGTTCATAAAATTACCCCTTGGGTCATCACAATATGTGACCTACAAAGTTGGTTGATTTAGCTTCCGTGAAGTTTTTGATTTAATTGAGACACTTAATCCCTTTCCACAGTTTGACTTTGTTGATATTGGGTTCGGATTATGGTTCCATGAGTTGGAATAGGTCCATTGTGTGATCTAGGACTTGCGTGCAAAATTTGAGTTTATTCAGGGTTGATTTGATGTGGCTCGACATGAGTTTTGGATGTTGGAAGTTCATTAGTTCTTTAGGCTTGAACTAAGGTGTGATTCGTAGTTTTAATATTGTTTTGTGTGATTTGAGGCCTCGCGTAGGTCCATGTTTTTTTTCGGGATTGGTTGGCGTGTTTGGGCAGGGTCCCGAGGGGCTCGGGTGTGTTTTGGATTGGTTTCAGATAATTTTTGAGTTTGTTGGCTTTGCTGAAAGACTATTGATTACGTCTAATTCACACTTAAATAACAAGTATGAAATGGTCGTTTCCTTCATAAACCCAATGCAAGACGGGGTTGAATTATACAGGGAGTTTAGATCGGTGCTAAAGTAAATACTCAAGAAGAGAACGTGAAATAGCTAAATTAGACTTTCAAACTCAGTGGGCAATTGTTATCTAAGTAGACATCTAAATAATTAAACTAAATAGTTGCAACTAGTGAATGAAATATTTTTGGTATTTTAATCAATTAAGGGAAATTCTTAGGGATGTAACCTTCACCTAGGTGTAAACCTAATAATTATAGTAGATTAATTCTAGCTTGGTGGAGCAAGGTGTATTATGACTCTCAATTCTCAAGTACTCCCTTAGTACCTCTCGGTCATAGAGTAGTTATGCCCAAATCGACTTTCTCAAGACCAAATGGGTAGAAATTTAAACAACTGATAGGAGTCCAAGTGAGATTTTCATATCTCTTGTTCAAATCCTTTAATCAAACTAGTCAAAACCTTAACTAGCTCAATTTCTTGTTACACAAGTTTTCCTTGACTAGGTTCTCTTTCTCAAGTAAGAACTAAGTCAACTAGGTATGAATCAGTGTTTACAACCATTAATTCTAGATATAACGTATAAACAAGGCTAAATAATGAACATTGCATCATAAACAAGCATTACTATTAAGCTCGAATCCTCCAACACACTTGCATTTCTGCGGACCGCTTCTCCATCTGCGGACACATAATAAGTTATGCGGACCAAACTTTTCTTTGCATTACTCCTCTTTGCCTTGTCGAGCTGGAACACTCCTTTTTTATTTATATTTCTCCATTGAGCTCGAATCCTCCAACGTGCCTATATATCACACAACTTCATTGGATTCAGAAACAAAAATGTCACGACCCCAAAACTATCCCTGGCTGTGATGGCGCCTATCAGGATACAAGGCCAGCCAATTAGATTTTCAAACATAAAGGCTCTTGTTTATATCACTTCCTAACCGATAGTTCATGACAGTTTCAATTAAGCATTTTTAAATCAAAAGATACTAAGATAAATGTTTAAACACTGCCCAAAATCCCAGAGTCACTGGGTCACGAGCATCTAAGAAATACATAAATATAACACAATATCTCTAATAGAAAATAAGTCTAGGGAGTGCGACTACTACAAAAATAAGAAGGAGAAAAGCAGGGCTGCAGACGCGTGCAACTGCCTTGCAAAAATCTCTGGTAATTCCTGGACGGGCAAGCAACTCACTCCACTCTAGCACCTGAATTTGTACACAAGGTGCAGGGAGTAATGTGAGTATGCCAACTCAGTAGTAATGAAAGTAAATAATGTCTGAGAACTACGAAACAAATAAGCAAGTCATCAATCCACAGTAAATACAATTCTTCTTTCAAAACTCATAGTTACGACAATTTGTAACACTTGAAAATCGATTTCGGTAAAATTCTTTTGAAAATATACCTTTCAACAATTTCCTTATAAATCAAGATAATTAAGTATAGAAGTGATAGAAATCATAAATAGGCTCTCGGTAAAAAACATAGTTCATAAACAGCCCCTCGGGCTTAACATCACACAGTATCAGTCACTCAGTATGTCTCACAATCACTCAGTATCATCCCCCCGGGAAACCTCACAGTCACTCATGCCTCCCAATCACTCACCACTCGGCTCTCGCACTCAGTAGGTACCTGCGTTCACTGAGGGTGTACAGACTCCGGAGGGGCTCCTACAGCCCAAGCGCTATAACAGACCATCTCGTGGCATAATCACTCAGGCTCTCGGCCTCTCACATATCATAAACAGTGTAACATGCTGCGGCGCGCAGCCCAATCCCATAATATCCTCACAACATAGGCCATCGGCCTCACTCAGTCAGAAACCTCTCAAAAAGTTACTCGGATATCAGTAAAATGGGGTACTCGACCCAAAATATCATTTTATACCTCAAAATAGAGTAAATAAGACTGAGTTTCGAAATTTGTTAAAAATAATATGACTGAGTGTAAATCATAAGTCAACACAGTGAGGAATAGCAGTAAAATCCCCTAAGGGGTCCAAACGCTTGACACGAGGCCCAAATACGACATACAACCCAAAACATAGTACTAACCTTTAAAACATGAAATATCATATGATTTATAATCAAATACACAACTTAATAGTTGCTACGGGATGGAACAGGTGACAATCCCCCAACTGTGCACGCCACACACTCGTCCTCTAGCATGTGCGCCACTCCAAAAATAGTGATATAATGCGAAGTCTGGGGTTTTATACCCTCAGGACAAGATTTACAGTCAATACTTACCTCAATCTGGACAAAAAACTAATCCACGGTGCCTTTGCCCCTCGACTCGGCCTCAACACTCCCCAAATCTATTCAAAAACAAATTCATATCATCAAAATACACTAAAGGAACAAAGCCCACTCGAAAATAACCAATTTATATAAAAAATCCCGAAATTGACCAAACCCGACCCCAGGCCCACATCTCGGATTCCAATAAAAATTACAAAACTAGAATCCTTACGCTCTCACAAGTTCATACATACCAAATACATTAAAATCGGACCCCAAATGGCCCTTCAAATCCCCCAATCAAAGTCTCCAATTTCAAGCCCTAATCCCCTAATTTTAACCCTTATTTTTCCATAGATTTCAAGCCTAATCAGTCAAATATCACCATAGAAACGAGTTTTAGGTCCACGAAATCCCCTCGAAATCCTTCTTCAAATCGCTCCCACAAGCTCCAACCCGTATGACAAATAGATGAAATAAGCCAAAAATTCGCGAATGCATCTATTTATATGATCTGCCCCGCAATTGCCGCCTCTGCGACCTTTCCTGCGGTCCCAAGTGCGCACCTGCGATTTCCACTTAACCAGCTAATTTTCGCATCTGCGGTCTTCTTCACGCATCTACGGACTCGCATATGCGAGCCAACCTTCGCACCTACGCATCAAGGCTGCGCTGCAAAATTTTGCACTTGCGCAAGACCATTCGCAGATGCGGGCATCGCACCTGCGGCTCCCCATCCGCAGGTGCGGCCACACCTGAACTTAGTCGAACCCTCGAAACACTAAAAATAACATCAAAACACCAAGTTAATCCCTTATTCAAGCCTAATGATTTCTAAACTTCCGAAATTCACCAACGATGCCGAAACCAACCAAACCACATCCGAAAACTGAATATTTTCACACACATCCAAAATAACACTACGAACCTGTTCCAACTTCTGAAATTCCATTCCAACCCTGATAGATCATTTTCCACTGCCGACCGGAAATCGCCAAAAATCAAATTTCGCCAATTCAGGCCTAATTCTACTCCGGACCTCCGAATACACTCCTAAGTCCCAAATCACCTAATAAAGCTATCCGAGCCATAAAATCCACATTCCGAGGTCTTTTACCTAAGAGTCAACTTCCGGTTGAATTTTCCAGCTATTAAGCCAACTTAAGAGATTAAGTGCCTCATTTCTCACCACGACCACTCCGAACCCGAACCAACCGACCCAACACCACACGAATAAGCTAAACAATACAAAATGCAGCAGAAATAGGGAAAATGGGGCTAATCTCATGGAACGACTGGGCGGGTCGTTACAAAAAATTATTACTTTTGGACTAAAAACTAAAGCAAGAAGGTAATGATAAGTGGTTAAAACCACACTTATCAACTCCACCAAACTTAAGTCTTTGCTTGTTCTTAAGAAAATAGATTAGTTCCCACCTCCCCTAAGTGAAATTCCATTTCAAATAGTCAATTGTAAGTCATGCATACTCAGTTTGAACAAACAGTTACTCACAATACTCATATATTTTCAACAAGGTGACAAATATGCAACTTACATATAGCTCTAGTGTGACATTTGAGCTTCAATAATTGGATTTACTCATCAAGGACTCTTGTTATATCATGTAAATCTTGGTGGAATCCAAACTCTTCCTCCTCTAACTTCCATTTGCCACGCTCACTTCAAGATTTAACACTCACTGTCTTGATCAATAAAGGATTCACTCTTCTCTCAGAAAGAAATGTCACAAGTAAGGCTTCAAGTACCATAGGCTTTCCCCTCATGTAGATATCACTAATCTAAGCTCACTCGGTTCAAAATCAAGTAGGACTTCTTTCGGGTTGTATTTAAGGCTTTTGGATTGGGGTAGGATACATATGGGATAAGTAGTTACATCCTTGCTTAAGCACTCAACTTTTCATTTCTTGGCTCTTATTTGGAAAACCCTTGGAGCATTTCTTTTGCTAGGGGGATAGAGATACTTTCCATCATTCTTTATTTTTTATTTCATTATTTTTCTCCCTTGATGCCCATACTTGAGATAATTGCCTCTTCTTCAATTTCATAAATCTCCCTTTTATTTTCTTTTTTGTATTTTCTCGTTGATATTTCTTTTCTTGCTTTCTCTTTTCATGGATATCATTTCTTTTATCTCTTTTCAGTGCCATGATACCTCTTTTCAATTCCACAACTTTCCCTCCCAAACTTATGCTTTGAGCCACTTATTACATGTGAGTGTAAAGGAAGGTTCGGGTACCAAGAGAGGATTATGAGAAAAACGGGTAAAGGCTTGTAGCCGGTTACAAACAGAGAAATCCTAAAGGCACAAAGGGGTTGACTAAGGATAACGATCGTAGGGTGGAAATAGAAAGCTCAAACTTATTTAGGGCTTTTATTCATTACTACTTACTACTACTATTACCTAAACATGAAACTAACCCATTCCCTTAAGAAAATTGTTACATTATCCATCCTCGGGAAGAGTCACTCGGTTCAAACAAAAGACCATTTTTGGAAAGAACCACATCATGAAGAAAACGAAAGGCTTATTATTAATACTAATAAGAAAAACATAAAAGCTTCTAAAACAAACGCAACTAAAGATGAACAACTAAAAAGCTAAGGAAAGTAAAAACTACTAAAGATAAATAAGAAATAGAATCATCCAATTATTACATTCCAATGATGTCAATAATATCAAATCATCAAATATTCTCCACCCCTTCCCAGATAAAAAGGAGCATGTTCCACAATGCTTAACAAAATCAAATCAAGGAGTACAGAGGGCGACGAAACTCCCCAAGTGTCCTCAGTCATCACTTTGTCAATGACAATATCAGTCTATCCGGATCAGCTAACTAAATATCATCATCAATTTGGGCGCAACCTGAGAGGTGTACATAGCATGCACCACCTCATAAGTGTCATAGGCAAGGCACGGTTCCTCCGTCTGAGCAACGGGAGCATCATGAGATGATGTTGATATGTGAGAAGGAGCAGGGTCTAATATCATGTCAAAAGGCAAATCTATGATACCCGTGGAACTTTGTGGCTCTCCGGTTCAGCTAGGTCCATAGTTCCAGAATTTATACGCGATCTCCGGCCTTAGCTATCTGGATCACCACAACTCGATGATCTTCAACTGACTTCTTATTGGCCTGTGACTTCCTCATTTCCTTACGTTCTTGGTCAATCGCTCAATCTAAACACCATGTTCGACCAATGTATCCATGATGACCTTCTTATTATCCAAGACTTTGCTATGCTTCATATCTATCTCAGAGGAACCCAGGGGTTCCTGTGAAGTTGATTTCCCTACAATTGCATCAGAGATCTCAGTCAGCTTTGAAGTAGCTGCCTACATCTAGTTGTTGAGGCTCGCAAGTGTCTCGGAGACTCGCAAGGCAGAAAATAAGCCTGCAGGCATGGTCACCGACCTAGGAGCTGGAGTAGGCATTGTAGTAGGAGTTGCGGATGGTAGCTCAGGGACAGAAACTCCGGCATTGGTAAAAGCTCAACGGACATAGATGGAATATCAGACGTGCTAGGAGCTACCAATACTGGTTTATTAGAATGGCCAGAAGTAGTAGATGTCTGAATGCTCTTCTTTGGGTTCCACAGATATTGCAGCTTGTACCTGTCAAATGGCCATGTCAGCTTGACCTTTGTGTCAAATGTCCTGGACTCCACCTTGACATCTAGAAGATACTCAGTAATAGTGCTGAATGTAGGGGTAAGAGGTGTTATCCTACTGTGCCAAAAGGGAGATGTTAGCCGACATCAGGGCACCCATACTGATTGGGTACCCCGCCATAATAGTGGCCACCAATATAGCTCATGGAATGGGAAAGTTATTCTCATTAAAACACAAATCAAGTTTGTTGCACCCGAAGATATGCCACCCTTTCTCATCAAAGTTGAGATTGTTCTGAAGGATTGGCACCCCGACAGCAATCCAAGGAGGAGTAGGTCCGGGGGTAAGAATCTCCGCAAGACATTGCCTAGAATCCCCTTTCATAGCCAACTTCTTTAGATACTCCTTCTCCTCCATATCATCAAACCCCAAGTACGCATTTAGAGTATGCTGATAAAACTTCACTTTCAAGTTGCGCACCTTGGTGATCTTTGTCCCTTTGAGAATATGTGTTGTGTTGGCATAGAATTCCAAGACAAGGTACTCTTTTACATCTACAGGTTTTAAAGTAAAGTGAATCCACCCCTTTCACTTGGTAAACTACTATAAAACTATGAGGTTATATTTATCTATGTCTTTAAGGAGGAACTACCGTTCATGAGTGAAGGACTTCTCAATCCACCACTTTCAAAAATTTGAAAATGCTTGCAAACTTAGAAGTCTATCTTCCCAAACAACCTTCTTCTTTGATCTTGCCGCCCGTCTGTGCACCTGAGCCCTCTCTCCCATCATTTGGGGTATCATCAAAATTAGATCCTGGAGCAGCTGCATTGGACTCATGACTATCACTCGTCGAACCTTGAGAGGTGATGTGGGATGTAGAAGGCACATCTAGAGACTTGGACTGCCTCTGTGGCCAAGATTGTTATTTGGTGTGCTCCTTCGGCAAGGATACAAATTTTCCCTAGGAATCCTCCCTATACAGGGCATATGATCTAGACTTTAAGAGGTCTCTAACTCTCCCTTGGCCTGCTATTATTTTCGTTTTGATTTATCTCTGTACAGTTGGGTGCAAGGCACCTCTGCTCCTGCCCCTTGAAGATTCACCTCTTCCTTTTGCAGATTCACCTCGACCTCGTGATTGTACCATTGTCTGTATATGCACAAAGAGATTTGTTAGTTGAAATTCATGTTTCAAGCAGTTAAGACTCATATATGTATGTGAGGACAACATAGAAGTAGTGAGGTTTCGGGTATTTGTTGCATGCAGTAGAAAAAGGGGAAAGTGCGGTCCGCAAAATTGAAGTGCGGACTGCGCAATTCCAAATGTGGGCCGCACTTCCGCACAAGTGTGCGATGTGTTTAGGTGCTTCCTTTATGATTGACTATGCAGAGGTCTTCTATAACCGCAGGATTCATTTGCGTTTTGCACTTGAGATACTCAGAGAGAAAGTCTTTGATTAGAAGTGTGTACCAATTATGCATCCTCACAACAAAATCTACGGTCAATACAATTAAAGTGCTGCCAGAAAAATAGCATCCGACCAGTTACCCTAATTAACGGATTGCGGACAACCAATTTTAAGTGCGGTCCACACATTTATGAACCAAAATGGGAAAAGCATGTTTACCTAAGATTATGCAATAATTTCATTCAATTCTACTTGGAAACACGATATAGACATGAAAATTAAGTACCCCAACCCAATCTACACATGTTAAATAAATTTTTCAATACTATACTACCCCACATGGATACATTAAAGGAATATAATAACAGATGGCCTAAAAATTTTAAAAATGAATAAAAAAATAAAAATATAACAAGATTAACATGAAATGAAGCATACTAGATGGTGTAAGTGTGGTAAAATCCAAGTGAGGGAAAATGGTTGTGTGAAATTAAAATTGCAAGATCTTCATGCAATTTCTCTCAAAGTAACAGTGAAAGTGAAGGGCATGAAAAGTGTAAAATGGAGGCTAATGTTTTATTTATACTCAGAGAACATGGAGGGTTAGAGAGGTGAGTGCGGCCTCTTTTTGTCAAGTGTTGCCACACATCTGACAATGTAGAACAACCACCTCTATGATGTTCTGCTTTTGCAATTGTAAAATTTATGAAAGTCTGCGCTATTACTCCACACAGATGGACAAAATGTTTAGAGAACCTTCCATTTGGCACCTAAGATCAACTCTTGCAAGTGTGGTTTGTAGAGGAAATCTGCGGCCGCACAAGAGCTTCTGTGGCATAATTTCTTTTGTACGGCCGCAAAAATAAAATGTGCGGTCCGCATTTGTGGATTTCATGACACAACCTTGTTTACCATTTCACATCTTACACTTATCCTACAACGCACTTCAAATCAAGTTAAAAAGAACAAACAACATCTAACTAAAAGGGAAAAAGGAAAAGAACTTAGGTTTCCTCCCAAGAAGCGCCTTATTCAACGTCGTGGCACGAAGCAATGTCATAAAATCTTCAAGTGAAGTAAATAACTGCCACCACATGGCTCTCTCCAATATTTCCCAAATAGTGCTTCACCCGGTGACCATTGACTCGAAATATTTTGTTGTTCTTGTTCTTCAAGTCAAATCCATCAGGTGTCACACAATAATTTCAAACGGACCACTCCACAATGACTTAAGCTTCCCGAGAAACATCCTCGATCTTAAATTGAATAATAACACTAGATCATCGGCCTTGAACTCATTTTTCCAAATATACTAATTTTGAAGATATTTCATCTTTTCTTTATACACGGACGAACTCTCATATGCATGGTACTGGAACGAATCCACTTCATTAAAGTATGTAACCTGCAAGTTAGCGGCTACATCCCAATCAAGATTAAATTTCTTTAAGGCCCACATTGACTTGTGCTCTAGCTCCACTGGGAGTTGACAAGCTTTCCTGAAAACCAAAGTGTATGGAAACACTGCGATAGGTGTTCTATAAGACGTTCTATATTCCCATAGAGCATCATCAAGCTTCTTGGACCAATCCGTCCTATTTTCATTCACTGTCTTTGAAAAAATACTCTTTATTTCCCGGTTGAAGACTTCTACTTGACCACTAGCTTGAGGGTGATAGGGAGTCATGACCCTGTGAGTAACACCATACTTGGTAAGTAAAGTTTCGAAAGTCGTGTTGCAAAAATGTGACCCCCATCTCTTATGATTGCATGTGGAGTAACAAAATTGTAAAAATATTCTTCTTCAAGAAATCCACTACACTTCTAGACTCCTTCTTGGGTGAAGCAACGGCCTCAACCCATTTAGTCGCATAATCCACTGCGACCGAAATGTAGGTGTTTTCATAAGAAATCACAAAAGGGACCATAAAGTCAATACCCCAAACATCAACAATATCAATCTCAAATATAGTTGTAAGAGTCATCTCATGTTTCTTTGAAATCCCATCAGCCCGTTGACATTCATCACATCTTTTCACCAACTCATTTTCATCGTTGCAGGGAGTAGGGCAATAGAAACCACAACCGTGGACTTTAGCCATCGTTCTTGCTCCACCATGATGTTCACCATATGGCGAAGAACAAAAAGATCCAAGAATATCACCCTGCTCTTCCTCCAGCACACACCTTCGAATCACTCCTTCAATGCAAATCTGAAAAACGTATAGTTCATCCTAATAGTAGTATTGATAGTCCCTCTTGAGCTTCTTTCTTTGGTTCGAAGAGAACTCATGCAGAATGATACCACTCACAATAAAACTTTCCAAATTTGTGAACCATGATACCTCTTTCATTGAAAGTGCAAAAATTGGCTCACCATGGAAAGAGTCATTAATCTCAAGGCCATCATGTGGCCTCCCTTCCTCCTCCAAACAATACAAGTGGTACGCTACTTGATTTTTACTTCCCTTTTTCATAAGATAGCAAAGTGTAGCATGATCCGTGTGGACAACAACTTTGGCACCCATCAAGTTCGGGTGAAACTTCTCAATAGAAAACACAATATCAAGGAGCTCTTCTTTCGTAACGGTATAGTTGACTTGGGCACCATTCATGGTATTGCTATCATAGTAAACCGGATGAAACACTTTAATGATATGTTTCCCCAAAACAGCCCCAACCGCTACATCACTTGAATCATACATGAGCTCGAACGACAAACTCCAATATGGAGAGGTAATGTTGTCAACTTGAGCTTAAATTGTTCAAAATCTCTCATAAAATCATCATTGAAATGGTACTTGGCTTCCTTCTCAAGGAACTTGCACAAGGGTTCACCACTTTAGAGAAATTTGTGATAAAACGCTAGTAAAAACCTACATGACCCAAGAAACTCTGAACAACATCACCGAGGTAGGGGAGGGGAGGGCAAGAGATGGTGGAAACTTAGAAATAACCTAATTTTCACCTTGTCCACTTCAATACTATTCTTTGAAAGCGCATGGCAAAAGACAATGTGTTCCTCAAACATGAAATGACACTTCTCCCAATTGAGTACCAAATTAATTTCCTCACATCTAGCCAACACTTTGTCCAAATTTGCAAGACCACCATCAAACGTATCTCCAACCACCTAAAATTCATCCATAAATAACTCAAGGTAGTCTTCCACCATGTCCTTGAAAATAGCCATCATACACCATTGAAAAGTCGTTGGCGCATTGCACAAACCAAAAGGCATTCGTTTGAAATAAAAAGTACCATATGGACATGTAAATGTAGTTTTCTAGTTGATCTTCTAGAGAAATGATAATTTGGTTGTAGCCCGAGTACCCATCAAAAAAAAAATATAATGCACGACCGACCAATCTATCGAGCATTTGATCTATAAATGGAAGAGAAAAGTGATCCTTCCTTATGACTTTGTTTTGCTTATGATAATACATACAAACTCTCCAATCAGTGAGTGTTATTGAAGGAATCACTTTTCATTGGTAACAACCATCATGCATCCTTCTGTTACACCCCATGTTTTCGTACATGAGAGTACATCGTAAGTTAATTGATGTAAGCTC